>JAAVTG010000489.1:0-106087 GCA_011947345.1 Phytophthora quininea
GTCGACACGTTGACTGAGATCGACGACGACGCGCAGAAAGTGTCGGTAGCCAGCACCACCTCGGAGCTTCCAGCGTCCAGTCCGTCGACGTCCGCGATCGTAAGTTGGGCGCCGTCATGGTCCCCACGCTGGCGAAATTGGACTGCGTGCTGCCACCCACCGTCACGCCGACGATCAGTGCCGTGCTGCCGGTGGACCCGTCACAGGGCAGACTCTGACTCAACGCCACGGTTCCTGTGCAGGACTCGCCGTTGCAGCTCACCTCCCCACCGTGGCGGTCGACAGCTGCGTCGTGCACGCCGTGTCTGTGCTCGCTCCTCGACAGACCTGCGCTACGTTGCACTCGTCCAGCGTCGAGAACCGGGACCCGGAGACGCCGAAGCCAGTCGCACACACCGACACGTCGCCCGTGCCGCTGGTCACCACGGCCGCCGCCACGGTCGCGAACGTGGCCACCGTCACGATGCCGCTGTTGCCGCCCTTGGTCAGCTGCGCCGTGAGCGTGTTGGCGACGCCGTTGTTCTGCAGGGCGATGGCCCAGTCGATGCCTTGCTTGAGCGTGGCGGTGACGCTGCAGGACTCGGCGGTGCAGCCGTCGGCCGCCGCCAGCGACTGCACCACCGGCAGCGACGCGTTCTGCGCGTCACAGGAGGGCACCGACGACGCGCCGAAGCTCACCGCGTACGAGTCGTTGCTGCTGCTGTCGAAGTTGCAGAAGGACAGTGTGACGGTGGCGTCCCCGCCGTTGACGGACGTGGCGGTGGTGTCCAGCAGACACGTCTGGCCGTTGCAGTCTGCGCAGGATGCCGCGGCGCGCGCAGGGCAGCAGAGCCCCAGCAGCAGCAGCGGACGCAGCATATATCGATCGAGGCAGAGCGGGGTTGTACAGTACTCGAGTCTCTCGAGCCGAGTGATACTTGGAGAAGCGGGGATTAGCGCTTGGTGCTCGTTCGCGTCGTCGCTGTGGAAACGACTGAAAGAGCCCGTCCAAAAAACAACCCTACCCACGGCAAATGCGATATTGCCCCGGCTATGTGCTCATGGGACACGACGAGAATCCATCCGATGCACACTTGTTGCCATCCAGCAAGAACCTGCTGCTGCATTTCGTCGCCGACCGATGCCGACGCAACGTTTGAGGCAGAAGCTGTGCGGACACTAGGGGGCTGCGCGTCGTCGCGCTAGCTGTGTATCGCTCCAAGACAATTTACGTGGAGGATCCCATGAGCGAGTTACTAAAAGAGCCAGATACACATCCCACTCTTGTATTTTCAACCAATCATGTCTGCTGCAATGCAGCCTGCATGGAGATCGAAGTGCAGTTGCAAGCAGAATATCGTATTATGTTCTTTATGCTTTTACAAATATAAATACTGGGCAAAAAGCGTCTCTCCGAAACACGCGCACATATTAAAGATGGCGACAAGAGACTTCCAAACGGGAGCCCACTACTGGAACGCGTACATCCTGTCGAGATCCCTAATAATGCGTAGCAGTCTCATTATCGCCATGAGTTGAAGTAGCGAGGCAAAGTCGCTCATTCCTGTATCTGCGCTCCGTCGCTGGGGGTTGGTTGACGTGTTGGCAAGGTAGCATTCCCACTTCTCTGTATGCAGGTTTTCGTGGTTTCAAATATTATTATCACGTGAGAGGAGCTAGTGCCTGAAGTCTGAATTCCTCTCGTTTGCTAAGCAGATGCGGCAAGAGACACCGAGAGGCTCACGAACGAGCGCAAGTGCGTAGGAGTGTCAGCCTCGAGGGACGACGCCGTAGACGATCATCTTGACCACCTCCAGCCGCCCTTTAGTAGTGGTAAATACGAATGCACCGTGCTTGCACGTTCGCCTGGTGCAGCTATTAATTTCACTCCGCAATAAACACTTCCGTTCTGGGCCTCTGTTGACAGCCGCTATCAATTATTGCTCCTGAGAAAATGGCACTTTATCTACGGCGACAGGGCCGTCGTAGGGAATGACCCAAAGCAAAACCAGCGAGACTTGCAGGGAACCTATAGCCGCCTTGAAGGTCTCGGAGACACCGGGTGTCTCCGTACGTGGTGTAATTGGGGTCGGTGGTATCTGTGCGGTCAGCGATGTCCTTGAGGTCCTTGAGGTGCGTATGGTCGACGAAGTGGTAGGCTTTACTTACTCCCCTGCCTAAAGTCACTTAACACATGCTCGTTCAATCGATCACCGGCTGCCATCGTCCTTGCTTCGAAGATAGTTCCCACCACCTCGAGCCATTGGAGGAGATTCACGCTGCCACAGGCCCACGATGTCGGCGTGAGAGTGATCATGTCACCGTAATCGCTCGATGGCCACCGTTACCAGTGTGCCATTGGCCCTTCTCCGCCAGCGAGTTCTTGGTTTCTCCGGGCATGTGGTACGTGCCACCACTTTCTTTCCGGTAGAGTTGGAGAACCACTTCCAATTGACGAAATATTAGCCGTCACTACTCGTGCATATGCGGGAAATCAGCTAGCTGAAATGCTGGTATCATCCCTACCGTTCTTCGATGCTAAACCACACAATGTACCGTAACATTTATGCCTCCTCCTCCTCCCATGAAATCACCGTGATGGAATCAACCTCGACCGAGAATAAGACCGCTGATATCGGCTGTTCTCCTATCGCGTCCTCCTCGCTCGCTATGGGACTAGCGATGAATAACCTCCCCACCCCCAATATCAAGCATCGTCGATCCTGCGCATTCAACAACAACTTGTAGAGTGCGAACGCCGCAATCGTGACGAAGGCTTCGTCAACAAGATACCTCGGGCAATCGATCTACAGCGTGATGATCGGTCTCCTGCGAGATGTTTTCGGGCCTGAGAACAGCCGCATTCCACTGCACGAGATCATCGGGATCACCATCACCGCGGAGGTCGTCAATCTGGACGACGGCTGCATCATGGGAGAAACTATCGAGGAGCATCAGCAAGGATAGAGAAAGTGAAGCAGGTTGATGGGCCACGTAATGGTTTTGCTTGTGTAACGTCTTTAGTGATGCACAATAGATGTAGTATGCATTGGAGCATACAGTACCAACAATTACATGAGCGACTAGTGGAGGCCTGCGTAGCTCCAGTTTCTTGCTGGCGCGTAATGCTCGTGGTAGCCGTCTTCATTGACACGCTCCTGCGGGTCTTGACGAGCGGTAATTTGATCTCCAGGATGAGTGCCATAGAGTTGTAGGTCGGTGACCGTGGCTGTTGGCTCGGCAGGAGGCGTAGCTGGGTGATTGCGATCTGTCCTCTCCACCATGATAAGGGCTCGTCTTGTGCCGGAGATACCATCGTTGCGTTTGCGACTGGGGGCAACGCTACGTCGATTGCCCACGATAGCAGGTTCCCGAAGCCGCGGCTCTTGCGTTGAAACTCCTCTTTGAATCCACCAGTGCTCGTCAAAATGGTCTGGCAGCAGTTGTAAAATGCCGTTGGACTCGATGATCTTGATGATGTCGTGCAGGCAAGGCCTGCACTTCACCCTGCGATACGTTCCGTCACATTCACTTCTAGCCCGATTATTAAAGACAATGTTAGAGGCATCTACCCACAGCTTTTCCGTTTCCGTCAAAGCATAGTTAGTGATGATACGAACTACGCTAGCGTAGCGATTACCTTGAAGCTTGCGTGGCGTGATGGTCCGATTGCGTTCAACGAGCAAACTGTGATCTTTCGCGTTCGTCTCCCACCACAGAAGCAACTTGGTAAACACGGTCAGCAGATCCCCACGACTAGAATCCAGCCAACGCTTGACTTTTGCGAGTAACGGTGGTAAGTACCCCCAGATCGGCCCGCAGCAACCTCGGATGGGTCTTCTACACCACTGAGCTGGCTGCGTAAACCCGAAGCCGTCTCTGGTCGAACACACCACCAGATTGGCTGGCAGTACCCTACTATTATCCTTCTACACACTCTAGCTAACAATCTCTTACTGCGTGTAAATTTATGCTTGCTGTGATTCTTTCGATTTCCTACCTAACGTCGGCGTCGTTTTGTTTCCTCACATGAGGCACGAACGATCGATTCTTGTCGATCTAGGTGCTCCGGTGACAATGTGCTATAGAGTTCGCTCAAATTTGCGTTCATCAGACCAGTAAAGCCACTCGTTGCCCTCTCCGATACGTTGCCGAGCAAAAGCATGGATTGATCTCGTGGTACTTGGCTGGGGGTATCGCAATGAAAAGATGAACGAGCATCATCGAGTTCGTAAGCTGGGGAATATGAATGGTCCGCCTCGTAAACAGAGCTAGAGGAAGTCCGCGCCTCGGAACCTGCAGTTGTTTCCTCATCAGAGGGTGCAGCAGAGTCATCTCGTCGGTTTAATCCTAGCTGTAGTTCTGAACGAGCCGCACGCTTCCGCGAGATTTTCTTGCGTCTCGCTTTGGGTCGCGATTCTGTAGGTGAAATGAATCTAGGTACTACAGGAGGCATCCCTGGACACGACAACCCAGCCTTTGTTGTGGCGTGAATAACATGCACGCAGATGCCGTAGTTGAAAAATATCTACACCCGCACGAGTTTTTACCAAGTCAACCGTCCAACCGCAGCTTGGCATACCCAGTCACTGCATTCGCCGTATATGCGGTGACTTAATAGGTTTCGTAACATCATCAGGATTTTCATCATCCATGTCGAGTTTTGCACCATGATCAGTTGTTTGCACTTCGGCTAGGTGGTACACAAGTGATGTACTGGTATCCCCCGATGAAGGTTGAGTATCGGCAGTAAGATCCCCACCTTTGGCATGTCCGTTGTACAGAGCTCGAAGCCGTGATGAAACTGCGAGCACGGTGTGAAAAGTAGTCCTGCTGTGAATAAAAGCCAAACGAGATGCGTCCAACCCGTGTACTAACTCAGTGGGCGTGGCTTTCGACGAGTCATTGACCAGTTTGAGCGTCCGATGATAGGTTTCCACCGGATTATTGGTTGCTGCGTGGTCAGATTTGGTCATGAACGCTTGCCAATTCGCGAATCGCTTGCTATTTATCCACTGCTTTTGAAGTGCAAACTGATCTTACGGCAAGAAGCACATCTTAATTCTTCACGAGACCATCGCTCCATTGCTTGCTTTTTTTTTTCGAGAAATTCGCCTTGTGAACGTGCGAAATGCATCGCATTGAAATCCCGAAAAACACTCCAACATCTCGGGGAGGTTGGCCTATGGTATGCTTTCGCGCGTTTAGAAGTACGTGAAACCAGCACATTAAAATTGTAGAGTTGGGGAGTTCTGACGCGCATGCGTTATAGTGAGCATCGTCCGCATCGGTCATCACAAACATCGGATTGAAGTCAACGTTGAACAGATCTTTCACAACTTCTTTCAAACTCCGAAGCAACCTAGCAACGTCTTCGTTCCGTCGTTTTGAAGTACAGCAATATGCAAGAGGGAAAAAGCACCCTCGTCGATTCGATATCCCCAAAATGAAAACGGGGTAATTCTGGTGAACTATTTTGTGAGTACTATCAAGGTGTAAGATAGTATTGCAGTCTTCATTTTCTTGGGCCTTGACATAGGCTTTCAAAAACGACAAACATGTCAAACCGATGCGAAACGGAGAGCTTGGAGATCCGTTCCCCAGTTTTGGCGACATTCCGGAATCGCTATGTTCTTTGTCGCACAGAATTATTAGCTCTTCAGGTCCCCGAGGTAGCGATACCAGGGGTGTGTACATGTATCCTGAGCAGATATCAATCACTGGCTGCATCGTATCCTTTTGTTCTTCGATCTCCATCGCTTCACAAAGCCAGCCACCTGTTGCGGCTTAGGCGCTGGTGTCGAAAACTCGCCATTGCTGATCTTTCTACTGAGTAAAGCGAACAATTTGCTTGCCACTATAGAAGAATTCTCCTCTAGCCTATCGCGAAGGTAGCCCTTCATTTCCACCGTTAATTTAGGAGACTCAGGCAGATCTACACCTGAAACATCCACGACATGCTCACCTTGCACATACACCTCTGCAAATAAGACTTCTTCGCAGGAAAGAAAGCGGTATCGACAAGGACAACGGTGGGAGCAATGCTTTGACCTGCACGCGGTTATAATCCTCCTCATCAAGTGTTGTTGTAGATGCAACTTGTCTTCGTTTCGAGACAAATGATCCATTGTGCACTTCCTGGAATCACTTTGGGGTCGTCTAAAACTCGGAAGTGTTTTTAAATACTCTTCCCAAGACTCGCAAGGAACATCGCCGACATTATCACCTACTTTCCACACGCGAATCCAAGACCCATTGACAACCAGCCCCAGTTGCTATTATCACACACACCGTCGGATAGATACTATATCATTTAAAGTGTCACGTCTTACCGGTGTTTGCTCGGTCGGACGACCTGAGGATGTACTGCTACTTTCATTAATATTCCCACCTTCTAGTCCTTCAGTGTTGGAGCGATCAGAGGTTACGCCACTACTTGAGAGTAAGTTTCTTTGGAGAAAAGCTGAAGACATACCATCCGCAATAACGCTTGCCAGTGATTCAAGTAAAGCGTCACGGCGAGTAACCCCAGATGCCTCGCCTGCAACTAGATCAAACGTCCGAATTGATCGCCATCCACTCTGGTTAGCGGGATCTACAATTCCGCCGCCATCACAATACCACTTGATCTTATTAATCATACAGTCGATTTTGTCGTGACTGTAGAGGTGCAGCGGGTATTTCATGCCAGGTTCTACGCGCAGCACACGAGCAGTCCTAAGCCACTGCGGCTCCATAACCGTGTTTGGAACGTAGTACATGATGTAGTCCCCAGCTACGATACTCTTTTGGCCGATCTCTTCGATGAGTTCAAGTAGCCATGGAGGTCGGTCTGTATATCTTGTTTCCATCCCCGAGATCACGCCGCTGGCGGTGTAGCTGGTGTCGTTTCCGGATGTGTTAGTGAAGCAATTCCCCATAGCTATTTTGGAGTCGTAGTAAGATAAGAATGCTGCAGAGAAACCAAAACCACTGAATCCGCAGCATTACCAGCAGATCGACATGCTGCGCATCCAGCAAAACTTGGTCGAAGCAATGCTTAGCATATGTACGTGCAAGTGAACCGATGCGATCAACACTGCTATTTAATGTTACCGGTATCTACAACGACTATCAAATCATGGGTGCATTAGCCCTGGTCGTGGTAAGGTAGGCCAGCCCACATCGAGGGTGTAGAAGACCCATACGAGGGCACTGCAGTCCAATGTTGGGTTGTTTCCGACTTTTCCTCGACTTTTGCGTGTGTGCCTTCAACGCTTGAGGTATCACGAATACCAAAATGCGTAAACGCATCTGTCCAGCAGTGCACAATCTGGTACTTATAGCGCCACCACTGCTTGTCAAGATAGTCAGCTAGTGTAGCGCTTTGCTGACGTTTCTCGATTACCTCTAATTCGAACTCAGACTCGGTTTTCGCGCACACAGCGCGAAGAAACGTAGCCATGAAAGTGTGTCGCGACTGAGTTTTCAAATTTGGGCTGGGTTGGCGCGGGGTTTTCAACAAGCACCTGTCCCAAAACTAACCGCGTCTTGCTCAGAACGTTGCGGTTCATGTGCCACCTGCAAATGAGATGAGTGACGAGGGGAAAACTCGTTTCACGGCGTTGATTCCTGCCACTGCACGGTCCGTCAAAATCACTTTTGGCAATTTCCCATGGACCGAATACGTCATTTTTGTGGATTGCGCGAATACCAATCCGCATTGGACACCCTATACGCTTGGAGCCGCGCTCTGGTCGCTGACGAGTATTCTGAGCAAGCCGGCGGGTATTTTTGGGTGCACCAGCGCGATAGCATTCGTAGTTGCGAGCCCAAATTGGGGTGTCAGGGCCATCTAGATGGCGTGCGCGACACCGTGACACATTGTAGCCGTGGTCTCTTGTCCATGCTTGTAGTACCGACTCCGCTGTGTCATGAGAGTGAAATACCTCTCTTGGAGGGGGTCGATGGAAATAAGGAGTCTCTCCATGAAGTTGTGAATTGGAAAGTGAATTGTGGACTAGCTGCTACTACACGTATTCCGGTTTGGGAGAGTCTTATCCCGCAAATAGCTCTATTCCGCAGTTAGAAGAAACAGACCGGTGCGACACATGCGCGAAATAGCAATGAAGCATGGCCAGGTAGACTTGTACGTTCTGCTACGTGACACTAGACTTGTACGTCCAGCTTCATGGACTCGTACGTCCTACTACATGGACTTGTACGTCCTGCTACGCGACTCTAGACTTGTACGTCCACATACAAGCAAAACCATTACGTGGCCCTTCAACCTGCTTCACTTTCTCTATCCTTGCTGATACTCATTTTCTGCGAGAGCCCTCCCGGGAGGGCCCTCGATAGTTTCTCCTGCATCATGCACGGCGTGGAGATGTGCTTTCCAGGCGACATTAACTTCCCTAGCAGATCGCACTGGGAGTTTCTACGGGCCATAACTATGGCGACAGTGAGAATGCTGGGCATCACCAGGGATCTCGAGGATGAACGCGTTCTAGAAGTGGGCTACTCCTTGGAAGTCTCTCCTGGTCAAGCGTGTGGGTGATTCGGTGAGATGCTAGTCTTTATTTTTTAAATAAATGTTTTTGTTTATAAATAAGATTTGAAATAAAACATACAGACTTGAAGAATTCCCAGACGATGATCCGCGAGGTGTGGCGCATCGAGCTGGGCGTGGGCGTGGGGCCCTTCCGCTTGGGCGCGAGCATCGCCGAGGTGCTGCACGCGCTCAAGAGCCGCCTGCCGGTGCGGCCCTTCGAGATCGCGTACGACGCCGCCGAGCCGTACAAGCGCGACGTGACCTTGCACTCGGCAGAAGACGGCTTGAAGGTAGCTAGGGTGGCGGAATGGGTGCTAAACATGTACAATTTTACTGACGCCATTCTGCTTGCAGCTGCACTTTGACCCCGTGCAGCAGACGCTCAAGAGCATCGACTTTTACGATGTGAACCGCGTCGCCCTCAAGTTTGGTCGAGTGGTGATCTTTGGCGGAGATATCTCGGCCACATTCATGTCAGTGTACAATGTACGACCACCGGTATCTTCCTACTTTTGCAGCAATATTCTGATATCACTGTGGTGTTGCAGTTATTCGGACCGACATTCCCAGGATGCTACGACGCTGCAGAGCAGGTGACAATATTTTTATGGTATGGATTGATGAATTGAAGAGCTAATTTGAAGCTCTATTTGATGCCCCAGAGCTACTTTTTGAGTTACGAGGGTGGCTGCGTGAAGTTCCCGATCCCGGCCGAGTATCGGGATTTATACCAGAATGGCACGGATCTGCCTATGGAGTTCCCGGTGCGTTTGGCTCTACTTTTATCATAATTTCTTTTATTTTGTACTGATACTGGAGTGACGCTTTAGAACGGAGCGACGCCAGCAGCTACGGGGTTTATGGTCTTTGTGGGCGATGACTACCGATCTCCTGGAATGCCTGTTCCCTCCAAAAGTTGGTGTCGTAAAGATGAAGCTTTTATGACGGTTGTGCTAATATTTCTGGTCTTGTGTAGGCACTACTTTGAAGAGGTTGACGTTGAAGTTGGTGAAGAACGCACCTCGCTCGTCTTCACCGGTCGAAAGCAACGCATTGAGCTGGGGTGGTCGCCACAGGTAACTTCTTCTATGGTGTTATTTTAACTATAGAAGATTGATATTCATCGGGCTATCGATGTTGTTTGCAACACTCAGGAGGTGATCAGTGAGCTGGGTGCTCCAGTATCCGTGTTCCGCAAGGCTGAGGACCCCAATGACGGGTAATTATGGTGCAGCGAGCTCTCTGCTGACGCATTATAATGCTAACATGTTTTCATTCCGTCGGCTGTAGTGCCACCGTCGCTGGAGGACTAGTGAGCGACTACTTTCACAACTATCCTCACCTTGGCATCGACATTTTGTATGACTCGCTGCACCGAGCCTCGAAAGTCATTCTGAAGACGAACGCGTTGGGGTAGGGCGGTTTGAGGTATGGGATCTGTTGAGTTGCTAAACCTGTGTTTGGGTTGCAGTCATCCCGAATTTGGTGCATACCACAAGTGCAATTTCCGGCTGAGTTTCCCAACTTGTGCTGCTCTGCAAAAGTCGGGGATTTCAAACCGAACAAGCTCCGAGATCACTCCCCAAACACCTGTACGTCTGTAGATCTCGAGTTATCACCTATGACTGATCAAAATGTGTTGTAGTGGAAGGACATTCGATTGATATTCGGAGGTCCATCCGACTTGCGGCCGATCGTCCACGATAACGGCCTGGGGCTTCACCCGTTCGGCTCGACCCTGTGCTACTCGCCAACACCCGGCTGCACCTTTGAAGTGATGAAGAACGGCTACATTGCGAGTGTCACGCTCACGACGCCAATCTAGACGGTAAGGGTGTCCTGTTGCGTCTAGTCTCGATCCACATTATGTGTTGAATAATCTATTCTACATTTTCAAAAGCGTGAGGCAAGAAAAGTTGGGAAAGAACTCTATACGTCTCTACTAATAACGCCGTTGGTCGTAGGGTCCACGAGGTTGCTGCTGCTGCTGCTGCTGCTGCTGCTGCGGTTGCTGCTGGCCGTTCGCTCCGTAGTAGCCATTCGAACGCGGAGGTGGAGGCTGCGTTTGCGTGTACCGGGATGGAGGCTGTTGCGCATAGCCGTTAGGTTGCGGCGGATATTGCTGGTATTGGGGAGGAGGTGGGGCTTGCGGGGATACGGCGGCAGGTTGTGCGCATGATGATACTGTGGTGGAGGTGGCTGGTAGTACCCCTGGCCAGGCATTTGCTGTCCTGGACGCGGTTGAGGCATGCCCATTGTGTTGTACGAAGGCATAGGCGGCTGAGGACCTCCGTAATATTGGGGCGACGTGTAGTTCGTGTTTCCGTATGCCATGGGTGCTCTTGGGGCGCCGTAGCTTCCAGGTCCTTGCGTGTACTTGGTAACACCGCCATACGGCTGCGTCTGCATTGCTGGTTGTTGTGACTGTCCGTAGTTGCCGCGTCCTGCGTGGAACGAAGCACCCTGTCCCGAACGGTAGTCGGAAAAATTGCCATTTCCTCGACCACCACGGCTGCCACCAGGCGATGCCGAGTAGTTGGAGCCTTGGCCCCCAACTGGCGCAGCATTCGCTCCGTTTCGATTACGTTTCCGGCTGCGTTTTGCAGCAGCTTCGGCCTCGTCGTCCGAGAAATCAGCGTCGTCCGCTTCTTCGTCGAAAATATTGGAAGCGTCAGTGCCCTTGTCCTTGATGTTCTCCGGTACAATGTACGTGACGCTGTCCGTCGGATAAAACACTGCAGCATTCACAGCAGCTTTCTCCGACATCTTGGCGGCGTTTTCAAAGCGGATGAGGTACATGGGCATCAAAACGGGACCAAAGATCTCGTCTACACATCCGAGCACGGTGCGGTCCTCCAGACACAGCACACTGCCCTCTTCCAGCGGCTTGGCGTTCGGGTTGGACTTGATAGTCATCATGAGCCCCGGCACGCTCACATTGAGGACGGTGCCGCATTGGGCGATGGCGCAGTCCGGCGTCAGCTCCACACTGGGCTCGCGAACAGGCGCGTCCACCTCATTCGCAGTCTTTAGCGGCCCGTCCACCTTGGCGTCCTCCTTTTCCATTGCAGCTTCGATGTCCGCACGCAGCTTGGCTCGGTCTTCTTCCTCTTCATCATCACTGGAGCTCTCGTCTTCCTCTTTAGCAACAGAAGGAGGAGCTTCCGGCGTTTGCTTGGCGTCCTCCTTTTCCTCCTCCGAGTCGGAGCTGCTCTCGTCCATGGAATCATCAGCTGTAGTAGTAGTAGCAGCAGTAGGCGTAGTGGTGACCTTTGTACTCTCGAATTGAGCCACCACCGACTGCATCTCAATGTCTGCGTACTGGGCTGCAACGGCCAGGTCCGAGATGGGCTCCTCGGACGCCGGTGGCGCGACATTCGCTGGTTCTGCAGGTGTCTGTTGGTCGACCACATCGCTGCGCTGCTGGTCGTTGGTCACAGGCTCCGTCTTGACGCGGTCCGCGTCCATGGCGGCGCTGGAGGCGGCGGCGGCGGCGGCGGCGTCCATTGATGCTCTTGTGCGTGGCCAGTCAAAAATGGGAAACTTACCCAAAACGGTGCCAAATTCTGATGACGCAAACAGATGGTCATCATTCTGAATTCTGAGAATGAGTACTGTTAAACAACATTGAAGCAACTTTGAGCAGCGATTCCGCACCGGACAGCGCCGCCGAGCTCTTGATGAGTGACCTCGACAGATACCTTTATCTTTAGCCTGCGCAGCTGTATGTGCTGCCGGGTGCAGCGTCGTCGGCATCGCCCCGCAATCGGCGCGTATCGTCTTCCCCTCTCTCATTGGCGGAAATGGATGGTGGGATTGTCCGACCCGAATTTGGGTCAAAGATACCTCCGACACCCCCACTCTTCAATCTGCCAAGTCCAGCGCAACAAAAGTAGAAGTCTTCCCCTCCCTGTCAAGATGCCGTTCGAGCTGCCCAAGATCACGTACGACTACAACGCGCTGGAGCCGTTCGTGGACACGGAGACCATGAACATCCACCACACCAAGCACCACCAGGCCTACGTCAACAACATCAACAACTACATCGCCTCGGACAAGGGCGCCGCGCTGCAGGGTCAGTCCATCCTCGAGGTGGTGCAGAAGGCCACGGAGGCTCCCGTGCGCAACAACGGCGGCGGCCACTACAACCACTCGCTCTTCTGGACGTGGATGACCAAGCCCGGCAGCACCAACACGGCCCCCTCGGGCGCCCTCAAGACCCGCATCGACGAGGACTTTGGCTCGCTCGACCAGATGAAGCAGGAGTTCAACGCCGCCGCCTCGTCGCGCTTCGGCTCGGGCTGGGCCTGGCTGGGCGTCAAGGCCGACGGCAAGCTCGCCATCACGTCGACGCCCAACCAGGACAACCCGCTCATGCCCGGCGTGGACCAGCCTTTGATCCCCATCCTGGGTCTGGACGTGTGGGAGCACGCGTACTACCTCAAGTACCAGAACCGCCGCCCCGAGTACATCTCGGCCTTCTGGAACGTGGCCAACTGGGACAAGGTGGTCGAGTACTACGACGAGTTCGCCTCCAAGGGCAAGCCCGTGGAGATCTGAAGCGGAGAGCAACAGGACGCGGCGGCCAGACGCTCGTTACTGTGATGAGGGTTCTTTGTCTGTGAAGTTCCCTTGTTGCAGTGCTGTAAGCTGACGTAGCTCTGCCTTTTTATCTGTTGTGTCCATCCTCCTTCATGTCCATCGAGCCCAAGACGGACCTGCACCAGGATCTTCGAGTCGCTCGCTGTTCCTCGGAGCTCGCCCCGCAAAATAAAAACTTTTAATCTAGCAGACGAAATGCAATTCTCTCTCAACTAACGCAAGTTGTTGAGTGTGTTGTAGAGCAATGTGTTCTGGTGTCTAAGATGCTGTGGGTATTGTTGTGTGCGTTGCAGCACTGCTAGGTCGAGATGCCATTTCTGCTGCAGGTTCTTCTGGAGTGAACTTCTGCAGCTTGAAGAGTAACGGCGTGACATGATGAGCTCCTCTTTCGTTTGTTGCTGAGCATGTGTCACGAAAGGTAAGACAAGAGCGACCAGCAAGAGCAAATTGACGAGGAACGTACTGACGGCCACGGCGGTGTAGTGCGCCCGGGGCTTGACGAGTGTGTTGGCTTTGGCGTCGTTGGCTTCGTCCAGCTTCAGGCGCGTGTTGTGCTCGTCTGCGAGGTCAACGATCGCAGTCCCTGCCGCCAACTCTACTCCACCGAAAGCAGCAACACTCCTGTCAAAGAAGTGGCGTCGTAGAACTCATTTCCAATAGCTAAATCCTACCTTTGGCGAGCTTGGACGCTGCCGCCACCACCTCCAGCTGAGCTTCAGTGGCGGCTTTCTTAGCCAGCGCCTCGGTTATTTCGTCGTCGTCGACTGCAGCGTGTACTGTCGGCGTGATCGGACGCGAGGACGTGGCTCCGCTCGGTGGTCGAGAGCCCGCTGCTTTCAAAGAAGGCGTCGACCGGCCCGACGCCTGCAGCATCCGGTTGATCGCGTCCAGCTCGATGCTCAGCTGGATACTCTTCTGCTTGCACATGTCCTCGATCTCCCGGGCGCACGTGTTCTTCACGAAGCTTTGCAGGATCGCACACGACACGTTGGCGTTGTACATTTTCGGCGGCGTCACGTGGTCTGACACAGGCAGGAGGCCACGGAGAGGAGCGTAAGCGCGTTGCGTACGTTCGGGTAGAGGACAAGCAAGCGAACGCACCGAAACCATATTTCATCCAGAAGAACGGGGCAGTCCCCGAAGACATCGCCCCAAAGTTATCTGCGGCGCTTCACGGCGCTATCAATGGCGGCGAATCCGTCGTTTCAAGGCCCGAGGCGATTGACGGGGTATGCGATCAAGCTTTTGTCGTGGCAGCTCCGCATGAAGTGTTGACGGGGTTCATCCAGGCTGGGGTGATTACAAGGACCAACAAGAAGCTTCGGAGTGCAGCGACATCGTGCTCTATGCGGAGGTGCACTGCAAGCAAGCGTGTCATGCAAAGCAATTGATTGGTGTCATGATCGTTGCAGGTTGGTCTGACCGACGCGAACGTGCTTTCCCTGCCTGCTGGACACAGTAGCGAGTCGAGCGCTTTAGGCTCGCTAGATGATCGTCGAGCTCCTCAGACCTGGACCGGACCTGAAAGCCGGCGACGTTGGTTGCCGTTTCCTCCTCGGGCTCTCTTGCAGGAAACACACAAAGGCTTGGAGCAAGCTGGCGCCGAAGAAGGAAGCGCGGGTGGGGGTTTCAAAGGCTCGAGCGTTTCAAAGCTGCTCGCTGTGCCACGACTCCAGCGCAAGCTTTGCATTCTGTTGGGAGGCAGACTGCAACGCGGTCCGGTGTTGATGTAGCGCCTGTCACTGCGTGACTGAAGCGTGGCCGGCTGGTCCCGCGCAAACGTGACGCACGCCATGTCTCGTGGACCCGCTTCAAGTTCAGAGAGCGTGTTCGGCCCAACGGCTCGCTAGCGTAGCGTAGCGCGGAGCCGCAGCCAGCTCTTTCGTTAACTGCAGCAACACAACGGACGACCCGACGAAGACGCTATCAAAGAATCAATGCTATCGATGCGAGCGCAACGGAGAGCTCAAGCACTGGTGGTGGCGGGTGGTGGGTGTGGGGCGGAACGCGACCACGTCACACGTGGCATCGCCGGCGGAAGGAGGTCACCAATCGAGGACGAGGCGGTCTCCGCTAGGACAGTTGCAGCAGGCGCCTTGCCACAGCAATGCTCGCAGGCATTAGCCTGCTTGATCAGGAGACTCGTGTCTTTGTCGATGCTGGATCTCGTCCGGTCGTTGACTAATTGGTCTGCACTCCACCCCACATCCAGTCTTTGCTGGTGGTGGTGAAGCTCGAAGCACTTTTCTTTTTGTCCACAGCAGAGACCATGGCGTTCCGGAAAGTGCAGCTCGGCTCCAGCAAGGCGCCGTATTCGAGTCCGTACGCGCCGTTGGAGCTGTCCGAGAAGGAGAAGAAGCAGCTCCGACAGCTCGCCAAGGAGCTCGTGGAAGTCAACATCGACAGCTACGAAGAGTTCCTGACCGTGCACGACGGCAAGCTGCCCGAGCACGAGTGGAAGTTCTCTCGGCGCGACGAGCAAGTCGAGACGTTCGTGCGTCGTCGCGAGAAGTACAATCTGCGCGGCTTCGGGTCGCCGCACAACCTGCACGCCGAGTCGTTCACGCGCACGGCCACCAGTCTCAGCAGTACACGCAGCGAAGACTTCTCGTCGCTTAATGTGGCCGACATCCGATCCATCGGGTCGAGAGATGGCACGATCGAAGAAGCGCTGCACGGCTCCATGTGCACCACCACGGACTCCATGCGCATCAACTCGGAGTACATCGAAGACGGCGTGGTCGACTGCTGCGTGCTCGCCATCATTGAAAACGTCACCCCAGAAGACCCTTTCTCTTCGCTCAGTGTCCGGTGGGGAGTCAACGAGAACTCAAAGCTCATCCGCAGCATCGTCAAGAAGTACGACCACGTCTACCTCGACGCCACCGGGTTCACTCATTTGAGCAACGGGGAGCGCGTAGCCTACCACTTGGTGCACTCGATCGACTTTAAAGGCACGACCCCGCCGTTGTCGCAGTACTTCCGCGGTCAAGTGGCGTCGATCGGCTTTGGCGACAGGTAGAGCCCAACGTCGTGGAGATCCACGGCCACGGAGTGTTTGCTCTGCCCAGTGAACGAGCTCGTCACCTGTTCATCCCTGCGCTCGCGACTTCACTGTCCAAATCGATGGTGCATGTCTTCCACTCGTCGCAAATGAAGCGGTTGGCTTGGGCTGTCCGACAGCAGAAAATGCAAATGCTGTTTCGGCCGCAGTGGAGCTCGCAGCATCCGTGCAGTGTCTGCAAGAAGAGACGCAAAATGCACAAAGGCTCGAGCTGCGATCTCTGCGGTGAACATGTGTGCAAGTTGTGCCGCATCACCCACAAGACAGCGTCCGTGGAGCTGGACAACAAGCTGCATTGGACCAAGGTGCACGTGTGTCCGTTTTGCATGCTCAACAGTGTCACGAACGCCAGTGCAGCGGACACGGTGCGTGCAGAGATCGAGACCGGGCAGTATGGCTCAATCCAGTAGTCGACGATGAGTCAAAACATTCCCAGCGAATATGCGTCCGATCGAAGGACCGAGTTTATTAGCACAGCCACCTGTGAAGCTGTACAATGAGTGCAAAATACATGAACTTTGAGTGATCCTCTTGCTAAGGGAAGCGTTCGTACCAGCCTGCTTGGATCTCGCCTCGTATTGTAGCGCCAGTGTCCGAGGTCGTCACCGTGGTCATGCAGAATGGGCACACCTGCGCTTTGTTCCAATGCATTTTGTTTGCTGCTTTAACTGCCGCCACCTTGTGCGTGATGCAGCATGCCGAGCACACCATTTTGCCACACAGTTGACAGCTCTCGCTCTTGTGAACTAGCCGCTTCTTTTCGCACACACTGCAGACATCTTCGGGCTGGGTTTTCCACTGCTTTTGTCGCTGGTGCAATGCCCAACGGAGCTTCTTCATGTGCGCTGCGAACAAGACATGCATGACTGACTTGGACATGGAGGCTGCAATCACAGGCACGAAAAGCGCTCGCGCTCGCTCGAACGGCAGTGCAAACACTCCGTGGCCGTGTATTTGCACGATCCTCGGCGCTGTTTGACGCCAGAAGCCGATTGCAGCGACTTGGCCTCGAGAGAAGTTGGGCAGCGGAGGTGTCGCCTTGGGGAAGTCGACAGAGTGCAGGAGATGAAAACCCACACGCTCTCCATTATTCAGCTGCGTGAAACCCGTCGCGTCAAGGTAGACGTGGTCGTAGCTCTTGAGGATGCTACGCAGCACTGGCGGGTTCTCAGTCACTCGCCATCGGATTGTCAACGTTGTGAATGGTTCGTCCTTCGTGACGTTGTCGATAATCGCCAACACGTTGCAGTCCTCAATGCCGTCCTGCACATACACGGACTTGTAGCGCATGGTCTCCGTAGTTGGTCCCATCGCTCCGTAGACAGCGTCTTCAATGTGCCGTCGGTCGATCCGATCGACCGAATGTCAACGACGTCCAACGACGACGCGTCTTCATGGCTGGAATTTGAGCTCGTAGTGTCTGCAGAGTCCTGACGGACTCGCTGCGTCTCTCCAAAGCCTTGCAGCGCGTACTTTTCCCGACGACGTAAGAACGTCTCGACCTGTTCATCGCGTCGTTCGAATTTCCACTCCGTCACTGGCAGTTTGCCGCCGTGTTCGAACAGGAACTCTTCGTAGCCCTCGACGTTGACCTGGACGAGGTCCTTCGCCAACTTCCTCAACTGCTCCTTCTCCGTCGACGTCAACACCATCGGCGGGTATGGACTCGTAAACCGAGCCTTCTCTAGAGGATGTCGAAGGTCTTTGAACTCCATCGCTCGTGAACAAGAATGGCAATGAAGCGAGCAATCTTGCAGCTCCGATGGAGGTTGGCAACCGCTACGTGAGACATCGGTCGTCTTGAAAACGCTCCCTCTCTACGCGATAAGATCGCTTCATGGCTCACCAAGACGACGATGGCCATTCCACTCGACTTGACAGACTCGTCTGGTGATCTTGTCGGCTATCCAAAGCAGCAACTTCTAGCGTTGGAAAGCCTTGCCGACGATGATGTCGGAGCATTGCTTTAGCAGATAAACACTCGACTGACGAACGGCTTGTAAAGTAAAGGAATCTTTGAACGCTACATGCATGCTACAGTATTCACGGGAAGCGGTCGTACCATCCTGCTTCAATCTCGCTGCGAACGACCGCAGCCGTGTCGGAGTTGACGGCTTTCGTCATGCAGAACGGACACACGTGCACTTTGGTCCAATGCATCTTGTTGTCGAGCTCCACCGACGCCACCTTGTGCGTGATGCAACACGTCGAGCAGACGATCTCGCCACACAGGTCGCAGCTATCGCTCTTGTGGAACATGCGCTTCTTATTGCAGACGCTGCAGACCCGATCGGCAGTCGATTGCGACCGAGGGATGGTTTGTGTTCTGCGCTCGTTCAGCGCCCAACGGAGTTTCTTCATGTGCGCGGCGTAGAAGATGTGCATGACCGACTTGGACATGGACGTCGTCACCACCGGCACGAACAGAGCGCGAGCACGTTCGAACGGGAGCGCGAAGACCCCGCGGCCGTGGATTTCAACGGCGTTTGGTCCGGTTTGTCGCCAAAGCCGATGGCCGCAACTTGACCACGCGAGTAGTCCGGTAGTGGCGGTGTCACCGATGGAAAGTCGACCGAGTGCAGCAGGTGGAAGCCTACAGGTTCACCGTTGCTCAACTGCGTAAAGCCCGTCGCTTCCAAGTAGATGTGGTCGTAGCTCTTGAGGATGTTGCGTAGCACCGGCGGGTTCTCGGTCACCCGCCAACGGATCGACAGCGACGTGAACGGCTGCTCCGGAGTCACATTGTCAATGATCGCCAGTACGTTGCAGTCTTCGATGCCGTCTTGTACATACACGGACTTGTAGCGCATGGTCTCCGTTGTCGGCCCCATAGCCCCGTAGACGGCGTCTTCGATAGTGCCATCCCTTGCTCCGATGGATCTGATGTCGGCCACGTCCAGCGACGACAGCTCCTCACTACGGGTGCTGCTGTTACTGGCAGTGCTGGAGGTGTCCGACCCGCGACGAAACTTTTGGTGGCGCCGAAGCCTCGCAAATTGTACCGCTCGCGGCGACGCAAGTACGTCTCGACCTGTTCGTCGCGACGGAAGAACTTCCATTCGCTTTCAGGCAGTTTGCCGTGGTTGTCGTACAGAAACTCTTCGTACGCGTCGATGTTGACTTCGACCAAGTCTTTGGCGAGCTTTCGAAGTTGCTTCTTCTCCTTGCACTCAGAGCCATCGGCGGGTACGGACTCGTGAATGGCGCCTTCTTGGCGCCGGGAGAGCGGAAGTTCTTGAACTCCATCTCGTTGCTCACTCGGCCGGACGCGAAGTGAAAGACCCGCACGAGAGTCTCGTGACGAGGCCCCGCAGTCGACTCGTTGTCAAATAATTCCCGGCCGCATAGAGTATCCGTCTACAGTCTTCGTGGTGGGGCAGGTGGCTGGGTGCGGTGGGCCTTTACTCGCAGACCACGGCCTGGAGCGACTGGATGTCGACGTTACTTGCAAGCAGGCAAGTGGGTCGGCCTCGAGGCACTCGACGCTGACCGGAATGCTACCATTCGGCGACAAACTATCGTGCGCATGGCTCCTGAGCATTGAAAACGTGGCGATGACGGCAAAGTTGCGTCTCCTCGCTTCATCCAAACGTCTCCACATCTCCGAGGTTGCGTTGGTAAGCGAAGCGTTATCATGTTGGGTCGCGAAAAAGTTGGCGGCCGGCAGATGGAGACCACAAATGCGACCTCATTGCTCCAGTCGCGAGCTGTACGTATATCAGTTCACGCAGTCGGCAAGTTGTCTGGTGCCACCACCGGCTCTCGAGGTTGATCGGCTCAACCACAAGCTCATCGTGAGCAGGTGAAAGCGGCTTTAGCGGAGACCATGCACTGCAAGGATCGCCGTGGGAGACCGCGGGCGAGAGACCTGGAGACGTGTGGGAATCGTGACCCCCACGCCAGTCGCCAAAGCCGGGCAACGCCGGCGGCCACTCTTGTATTCTCCTCAAGTGCCATGAGCGGCTCCGTAGTCTCGCTTGGTGTCAACTGCGCCATTGTCGGTGCGCTGCTCGCTTACTGCAATCTGATGGAGGTCGGACTCACCGTCGCCATCTCCGTCGTGGCCGCCGTGCTGGTCATTGGGTATCTGTTGGTGTTTTGCGGCTTCTGCTTTATAGGCCGAACGCTCGTCCGGTCACCGCTGGAAGTCCCGCTCGCTGGTATTAAGCTGCAGCTCAACATTTGCTACACCATTGCGCGCTACGTGCGACGCGGATTCAAGCCCCGGTTCCCGCAGTGGACGTTGACGTTCGAGATCACGGCGTCGATGATGCGCTACATGTTCGAGGAGTTCGGCCAAGTCATCGCGCTCGAGAACGCTCACTTGCTGCGGGAACCGTTCGCCATGCACGGTCGGCTGATCCTCAAGTCGAACTGCAAGACGCACGGCACGGTCCCGGAGAAGCTAATTGCCAACGGCATGGAGCACATGTGGCTACGTGACCCGGTGAAGAAGCCGCACCGCGTGGTGGTGATCCACTTCCACGGTGGTGGGTTTGCGATGTCACACCCGCTGCAGGACGTGGAACTGGCCAACCAGACACACTCGATGCTGCAGCAGATTCTGAAAGACACGTACGGCCTGGACGTGTCGGTGGACGTGCTGCTCGCGAACTACCGTAAGAGTCCTGAAAACCCCTTCCCGGCACCTGACGACGACTGCCTCGCCATGTACCGGTACGTTTTGAAGCACGAGGGTATCTCGCCCAAGCACATTGTGTTTAGCGGGGACAGTGCCGGCGCCAAGATGTCGCTCTTCAACTGCATGCGTATGCGCGACTCAACGCCGGATGGCTCCTCTCGGCTGCTTGTTGTACTCGCCGAGTGTGGATTTCGAGGAGAAGGGTGGGGACGAAAAGACCCCGGACTGCATCATGCCGAGTGCTTTCGTCGACGCAGTGCATCAGACGTATCTGGCCAACGTGACAGACCCGAAGGAGCGGCTGCTGGTGTCGCCTATCAACCGCGATCTGCGCAACTTGCCGCCGATGTTCGTGCAGTACGGCACTCTCGAGCGCTTCTACGAGCAAGGCAAGCGAATTATCGCTGAGGCCAAGGAGCAAGGAGTGACCAACTGGGAGGTGGACTTCTTGGAGAACATGCCGCACGACGTTGTCATGCTGCCCACCAATGTCAGTCCCGCTGCCAAGGAAGGGATTCGTCATGGTTGTGAGTTTGCTGCTAAGCTGTTTGCTGGGGTGCTGGCTGGAGAACCCGAGCCGGAAGTTGGACACTAAGAAATATAGGTCAGGTCGAACACAATAAGACATGTCAAGTACACGCCGTTGCTTGATGACATAAAATCGAAGTCAACAGGGTCCTTGACTGGTGGTGGTTAGTACTGCTGCAACTTGCAGTCGGATTCAGGTGAGAGGCTGTCAAACCCTCCTCCATTTCGATATTTGAGGCTTGGTGATCATGAGTGGAGATCTGGTAGAACTCGGGCTGCACGTGGCCCTCATCGGCGTCTTCTTCGCGTCGCTGAATGCCTTGAGCATTAGTCTTCAAGTCCTTGTCGGCGGAATCGCTGTACTCTTGGCGGTGGTCTTCGCTGTCTTCTGCGTCGCAGCGATACCGTTCTCAAGTTCTTTCGTGGTCATCCCATACGTCGCCGTCCTGATGCAGCTCAAGGTCGTGTCGGTACTTGCTGCCTACGTCGCTCGAGGATTCCAGCCCACCTTCCCAGAATGGACGCTCGCGTACGAGATGACCGTCAGCATGATGCGCTTCGTGCTCATGCAGTTCGGGGAAGTCGTCCCAGTCCAAAATGCGCATCTACTCCGCGAGCCGTTCGCGATGCATGGCAAGTTAATCCTCAAGTCGAACTGCAAGAAACACGGCACCGTTCCCGATAAGCTCGTCGCCAATGGAATGGAGCACATGTGGCTGCGTGATATCGAGGAAGAGCAGCACCGCGTGGTGGTGATCCACTATCACGGCGGAGGCTACAGCATCTCGGACCCGCTGCAAGATGTGGAGCTGGCCAACTTGACCCACACCCACCTCAAGAAGACCCTCAAGACTAAGACCGGCCTTGATGTGGCGGTGGATGTGCTGCTGGCCAACTACCGCAAGAGTCCAGAACACCAATACCCGACGGCGTTGAACGACTGCTTCGACATATACCGATACGTGTTGAAGCACGACCACGTCGTCTTGAGTGGAGACAGCGCCGGTGGCGAAATGTCGTTGACGAACTGCATTCGACTACGAAAGGAAGATCCAAGTCAATTCCCCGCGGCTGCGCTGTGCTACTCGCCGTGCGTTGATTTAGCGAGACTGGTGGCGACGACAAGACCCCGTACTGCATACTGGCCGCCAACTTTGCAGACACGTGCCTCGAGACGTACATACGTAACGTGGCGGACCCGGAGCAGCGTCGGTTGGTGTCTCCGATCAACCAAAATCTGAATGGTCTACCGCCGGTCTTCCTGCAGTGGGGGTCGCTTGAACGGTTCTACGAGCAGGGTCTTCGCTTCAAGGCAAAGGCAGACGCCGAGGGTGTGACAAACATGGAGCTGGACGTGCTGAAGAACATGGTGCACGACCCGGTGATGTTCCCGACGGCGGTGAGTCCTGCGGCCGAGAAGGGTATTCGCCACGCGTGTGAGTTTGCCGCGAAGCACTTGGCTCCGGTGCTGAGTGCCACCGACCCGGAGCCCGAACCTGCCAAGTGATGCAGTCGCTGCAGTGGCCACCAGCATTTTAATGAAACTGCGCTTTGAATCGGAACGTTGTTGCTGTTGGTACGAGAGCTTACTTTGCCAGGCACACCGTTTCAGTGCGCAAATGCCACCCGATGTCACCGTTATCATCAACTGGCGAAAACAGCCTATCCACGCGGAAACCTGTACAGCCGGGGCAGTTTGGACAGTTCTCTTGTGCGAAAATCACATCGGGCGTTGCTGCTGGTCTTGGGGACCGCTCGGCATCAGCTGGTGGGTGGCTGGTACCCTGCCGCGATCCCTTCATTTCGTTATTCGCCAGGGCTAGAGCAAGTATGGGCGGCGGTCTTGTGGAGCTGGGCTTGCAATTGGCCCTCGTCGGCGTCTTGCTTGCGTACTTCGACGTCCATCACATGAGCTTCCAGCTCGTTATCCCCATCGTTTTCCTTTCGATTGTGGTTACGTACGCATTTGTGTTCGCCGGGTTCTGCTACGCCGCGTGGCCGTTCGCCACCTCCATCGTCATGGTCCCGTACATCGCCCTCAAGATGCAGGTCAAGCTCGTCTCGCTGATCGCCACGGCCGCCGCTAGAGGATTCAAGCCCACCTTCCCGGAGTGGACGTTCACGTACGAGATCGTCATCTCCATGATGCGCTACGTGTTTGCGGACTACGGCCACGTGGTGGCGGACGCGAACGCGGAACGCCTGCGACCTCCGTTCGAGATGCACGGCCGGCTGATTCTCAAGTCGAACTCCAAGACGCACGGCACGGTCCCGGAGAAGCTAATTGCCAACGGCATGGAGCACATGTGGCTACGTGACCCGGTGAAGAAGCCGCACCGCGTGGTGGTGATCCACTACCACGGCGGCGGCTACTGCATCTCGGACCCGCTGCAGGACGTGGAGCTGGCCAACCAGACGCACACGCTGCTGCAGAAGACGCTCAAAGACTCGTACGGCCTGGACGTGTCCGTGGACGTGCTGCTGGCCAACTACCGCATGGCGCCCAAGTATCTCTACCCGACGGCGCTGAACGACTGCTTCGACATGTACCAGTTCGTGCTGAAGCACGAGAACATTGCTCCAAACCACGTCGTGTTCAGCGGCGACAGCGCCGGCGCCGAGATGTCCATGACGAACTGCATGCGTCTGCGCAAGGAGAGTCCGGACAAGTTCCCGGTGGCGGCGCTGTGCTACTCGCCGGTGGTGGACTTCAGCGAGACCGACAACGACGACAAGACCCCGTACTGTATCCTGGCCGCCAACTTCGCCGATAACTGTCTGCGGACGTACTTGCGCGAGGTGACGGACCCGGAGCAGCGTCGACTGGTGTCTCCGATCAACCACAGTCTGAAGGACCTGCCTCCGATCTTCCTACAGTGGGGGTCGCTTGAACGGTTCTACGAACAGGGTCTTCGCTTCAAGGCGAAGGCAGACGCCGAGGGTGACGAATATGGAGCTGGACGTGCTGGAGAACATGGTGCACGACCCAGTGATGTTCCCGACGGCGGTGAGTCCTGCGGCCGAGAAGGGTATTCGCCACGCGTGTGAGTTTGCCGCGAAGCACTTGGCGCCGGTGCTTCGTTCTGTTGGTGAGCCTGAAGCGGAGCCCAACTAGAATGGAATATAATGGAAGTGGTGGCACAAAAGCAAAGTGGAGTGTTGTGCGTCTTGCGGCCAAAATGGTTGTCATGGAAGTCTGTTGTACGAGGTAAGCAGAATTCGAGAGAGCTCGCTGCTTTTTCATCGTGAACAGCTCATCGACCCAAAGGGATTGCTTTTCGACGAGAATTTCTCGTCGTGCACGCTGTTCGCAGAAATTAAGTCCATTTGATGAAGACCACACTTGCACTGCACCAACAGCACTGCTTGAAGCAACCAGTTCTCATCTCCAAGTCTAAGTTCTCCGGCCCGGAGAACTCGACCACCATGCACATCGTAGCAGTTGTGCCTTGCCTGTGGACCACCCCACGCGAACCGGACATATCGAGTGCTTGTCAGTGCATAAGAAGGCATTTCGTTGGAACTCGGGCTATCGGTTGCAGCCATCGGTGAGTGCTGGACGACGAAAACTGTGATCAACCCTCAGCAGATACGACTCCAGTCGCACTGCCATTTGCATTCCTACCTCCTGCAACACCTTCCCATCCGTTTCCTGGTGCTGCTGTTTTTGAAAACAATGTTGTTTTCTTGATGGTCAAGTTCTGCATTCAACACCGCGCAAAGGCATTGCGCTCGCAGAGCACACACACCGCGGCGGAGATCGGCCCCCTCGATTTGCGTTCTCGCTCGCCTTCTGCTGATGAGCGGGTCCACTCAGACTCCAATTTACTCGAGAAGGAGAGACACCATGTCTGACTACGGTTCGCTGGACAACACCAAGGGCGCCAAGACCCTCCCGGGCGAGCAGTCGTACGGACTTCCGGTCGTCTTCGCGATCGCAACGATCGCCATCATCGTGACGCTGTTTGCGCTGTGGATCGGCCCTATCATCGTGTCGGCCTTCTTCACCCTGTTGGTGGTGCTGCTGGTGGTGACGTACCTCTCGTTCTGCATCGCCGCGGTCCCGTACTCAAGTTCGGCCATCAAGATCCCGTTCGTCGCCTTCAAGTTGCTGTTCTTCGTCGTCGGTCAAGTCATCGCCTACGCTGCTCGCGGATTCAAGCCGACCTTCCCGCAGTGGACGTTCGGCTACGAAGTGACCAACAAGTTGCTGCGCTACACGTTCGAGCAGTGGGGACACTTGCTCGCCGACCAAAATGCTCACCTGCTGCGTTCCCCATTCGAGATGCACGGCAAGCTCATTCTCCAGTCCAACAGCCGCGCGCACGGCACCGTCCCGGAGAAACTCATTGCGAACGGCATGAAGCACATGTGGCTGCGCGACCCCATCAAGAGAGACCATCGCGTGGTGGTGATCCACTTCCACGGTGGTGGTTACACGGTGTCGGACCCGCTACAGGACGTCGAGCTGGCGAACATCACCCACACCAAGCTGCAGCAAGCTCTTAAGAACAAGTACGGCTTGGAGGTGTCTGTGGACGTGCTGCTGGCCAACTACCGCATGGCCCCGCAGTTCCTGTACCCTACCGCTATCGACGACTGCTTCGACATGTACAAGTACGTGCTCCAGCACGAAAACATCTCCCAGACCACGTCGTTCTCAGCGGTGACAGCGCCGGTGGTGAGATGACCATCTCCAACTGCATGCGTCTCCGTGACACGACCCCGGAACTGAAGCCTGCAGCTGCACTCTGCTACTCTCCGTTCGTCGATCTTGCCGAGACCGGTGGCGACGATGTCACCCCATACTGCTGCTTGGCCGCCAACTGGCTGGACAACGCCGGCAAGACGTACCTGCGCAGTGTCGACGACCCGAACGCGGCGTTCAACGTGTCGCCGATCAACAAGAGCCTAAAGGACCTGCCCCCGACGTTCCTGCAGTTCGGTACGCTCGAGCGGTTCTACCAGCAGGGTCTGCGTTTCAAGGCCAAGGCTGACGAGCAGGGTGTTACCAACATGGAGCTGGATCTGCTCGAGAACATGGTGCACGACCCCGTTATGCTGCCAACGATGGTGAGCCCTGCCGCCGAGGGCGCCATCCAGAACGCGTGCGAATTCGCTGCCAAGTACTTGGACCCCATTCTCAAGGTGGAGTAGGTCACAAGTGTAGGTAACCAGGAAGTGAATACATCGCACACTTGAAAGCGCCGATGTCTGCAGAGTACACCCAGTAGGCTCTGAGGTTCTCCAAGAGCATCAAGGCGGTGGAGGGTGTTTGCCCACGCACCATTTGGTGCCGAGCGGAGAGTTTGAAGCACCGCCTTGACCGACACGTTTTTGAGCAGTGCCGCGCGGTCGACTACCCAGAGACGCAGCAATTATCCACGGCGATTAGAGAGAAACTGATGAATTTCCTCTACGTTTCCGCCTTCGACGCCACTCAAACTCGGTTTTGCCCGTGGACGCAACAAGCGATGTCGTCGGACACCGCGTACGGCTCCCTCCCTCTGAAGGAAGAAGGCAGCGCGAAATCGTCGAGGTGCCTCACCGCTTTCAAAGCGGCGGCTATATTCGTCGTGCTCGCCGCAGTATTTGTTTTGCTTGGGATCAATTTCGGTATGATCGTCTTGTACATCGTCCTGGGCCTGCTGGCTTTCATCTATGTGCTGGTATTTGCCGGGTTCTGCTACGCCGCGTGGCCGTTCGCCACCTCCATCGTCATGGTCCCGTACATCGCCCTCAAGATGCAGGTCAAGCTCGTCTCGCTGATCGCCACGGCCGCCGCTAGAGGATTCAAGCCCACCTTCCCGGAGTGGACGTTCACGTACGAGATCGTCATCTCCACGATGCGCTACGTGTTTGCGGACTACGGCCACGTGGTGGCGGACGCGAACGCGGAACGCCTGCGACCTCCGTTCGAGATGCACGGCCGGCTGATTCTCAAGTCGAACTCCAAGACGCACGGCACGGTCCCGGAGAAGCTAATTGCCAACGGCATGGAGCACATGTGGCTACGTGACCCGGTGAAGAAGCCGCACCGCGTGGTGGTGATCCACTACCACGGCGGCGGCTACTGCATCTCGGACCCGCTGCAGGACGTGGAGCTGGCCAACCAGACGCACACGCTGCTGCAGAAGACGCTCAAAGACTCGTACGGCCTGGACGTGTCCGTGGACGTGCTGCTGGCCAACTACCGCATGGCGCCCAAGTATCTCTACCCGACGGCGCTGAACGACTGCTTCGACATGTACCAGTTCGTGCTGAAGCACGAGAACATTGCTCCAAACCACGTCGTGTTCAGCGGCGACAGCGCCGGCGCCGAGATGTCCATGACGAACTGCATGCGTCTGCGCAAGGAGAGTCCGGACAAGTTCCCGGTGGCGGCGCTGTGCTACTCGCCGGTGGTGGACTTCAGCGAGACCGACAACGACGACAAGACCCCGTACTGTATCCTGGCCGCCAACTTCGCCGATAACTGTCTGCGGACGTACTTGCGCGAGGTGACGGACCCGGAGCAGCGTCGACTGGTGTCTCCGATCAACCACAGTCTGAAGGACCTGCCTCCGATCTTCCTACAGTGGGGGTCGCTTGAACGGTTCTACGAGCAGGGTCTTCGCTTCAAGGCGAAGGCAGACGCCGAGGGGTGACGAATATAGAGCTGGACGTGTTGGAGAACATGGTGCACGACCCGGTGATGTTCCCGACGGCGGTGAGTCCTGCGGCCGAGAAGGGTATTCGCCACGCGTGTGAGTTTGCCGCGAAGCACTTGGCGCCGGTGCTTAGCGCGAAGGCCGACTTTGTGTAGACGTACAGACGTTGCATCTGTTTTTAATAGCAAGAGTGATGGTCAGTTGGTTGCAGTTGTTGAAAACGTTATGCTGTCTGTGTGGGTCAGCGTAAGTCACAGTCACAATGTGTGACTTACCTTCTTCCTTGTCATCTCTTGGCTGTTGCCGAAGAAGATCGCTTGATACATGTAGACCCCTTGCCTTGGACTTCATTAGCGTCCGCCCCGAACTGAAGCCCACCACACTCGGTCGCCGCGTCGTCGCGAAGAGTTCCACTGACATCAATACTTGAAGTGCCGCCGAGTTGTGATCAGCGTTGTCGGCCCGCATCGAGTGCTCGCCGAGTTGGGCATCAACGATCGCCTTCTGTCGACTGGGCAAAGCGACACGGGACGTCGGAACTGGTGGCCGGCAGCGGCACTCGGTCCGCCGTTCCACACCAGTCTCCCTAGCGCGAGATCGCAGGTGGCAGCGCCAAAACAATGTCGGTGTGCAGCCATTCGGAGTGCACGGGCGAACGGATGTGCCGGGGCCATAAAACCCCGACTTGGGTCCTTACGGAGGGAAGAGGAGGCGCTTCCAGGACGAGCGCTCGCCGAGAGGAACCCGACGCGCTCGAGCTCGACGCTCTCTAGCAGCAGCAGGCAGTTCTTACTTGAGTGAAGCGCTGTCCACACTCTGATCTTGGCAGTTGCTACTGAAAAATCAACAGCTGGTTTCCTCCCTTGATGGCGCCAGTCATGAGCGCGTCTCTACTTCTCGTCCTGATCATTTTCAAATCGCCTCGCCCTCGTCCAGTGTATGCCTCAACGCGCTGTCACTCCACGACTATGAGCGGGTATCTGCAGGGCCTCGGCAGCTACTCGCCCCACGCGCATTACCACCCGCCGCTGTCTGCGGGCCCCTTGACCGCCTACGACTCGGACGACGACCTGTCCTCGGACTTTGACGTGTTCGAGCGCGACATCGACGCCGAGATGGAGGCCCGGGAACGGGAGCGACGTCAGCAGCGCCGAGCCACGCCTCAGCCAGAGCCAGAGCCAGCCTTCCAGCCCACACTTTCGCAGAGGATGCTGCACTCGCTCAAGCAGAGCCGAGTGGCGACCCACAGTGCCAGTCGCCGAGCCAACACGAGGGAAGACTCCATGTACGACCTGCGCTCCGTTATGGACGAGTCGATGGCCAGTACCGACCGACTGACAGGGTCGACGCGCCGCTGTCGTCGCGATCGGGCTCCTCGTGCACCGACCGACTGGAGGCGCGCATCTCCAAGAGCTTCTTGTCCACCAAGGCGGACAACGGCGGGCTGGAGGCCGTGGACGAGACGCACAACGCGTCCACCATGTACTCGGGACGACGCACGTATCCGGCCGAGAGCTTGAGGACGACGGAGCACTCGCGGCTGAGCGACAACCCACCGGCTGCCACCCCACAGGAGACCAAGATGATGGGCATCCTGGAGAAGGAACGAGCCACTCGAGTGTTTAGCAGCCAGAGATCGACCCCAGAGGTACAGAGGATGAAGGACAGCGGAGTGAGATTCCACTTCAGAAGAGGGTCCAGTGTGGATGTGGAAGCGGCCAGTCGAGGTATGAGCAGAATGGCCTTGACGCCGAGCAGGAATGATGCACTAGTGCGTGCCCAACCAGAGTACACGACTTTGGCCTCGCAATTGGCGGAGATTGAGTCGCTCGTGGATGGGATTGAGACCTGCATGGACGCCCCGGCGTTCGGAACCCTGGCGGCACGTGTGGTGCAGGAGATGGAGTTGTTGACGAAGACGACCCTGCAGATCCGCACGAACGGAACGACGGTGATCCTTGCAAATATGGGCCAGCAAAATGAGTTTACGCAGGCGTTGCGTCGTCTCGTGGCGAGAGCTGCTGCTGTTCAGAACCGCATCGGCTACCTCAAGGAGGAGGTCAAGGCCTTGGCGCTGTGAAGCCCTTATGTATTGTGAGCCCGTCCCTGGATTCAGCTACCCTGACCAGTGTCTTCCATGGTCGAGCCACACAAGTTGCCGTATTCCTATTTACCCCCACCTTTTGCTTCGTGATCAAGACAACGGCTGAGATGGTTGCGGTTGTAGCAACGATTACGCCGCAGACGCTGTTAGCGTATATAGTGCCGTGTATGTCAAGTCTCGTCCCCAGACGAATCGTAACTTTTAGTAAGCAATGACTACCTAGTGTTTTCGTGCGCTGTCAGTGGAGGAGCATGTCTGTGAATGGTGGACTGCATTTCCTTGGGCCTCTTGGAAAAGCTGTTTGGGTTCGTGTCGTGTTGCCGGTTTGTCCTAGCACCCGATCGAAAAGCATTAGATCGCACTTGCGCTTTGCATTACCATTTCCCCCACACCTTTTTGTTTTGAAGCTTCTTGGTCACGCTTGTGGATCAGCGCTAGTTCTTGTTGGTTCCGCTTGTTTTGGATCTTCAATTCCGCAAGCTGCAAAAGCACGCGAGAAGATATAGAAGATGTTTTTGACAGACAAAAGCTGTAACTATAATACCTCGTCAACAATCCGCCGTCTTTCGATAGCCTGTGTGATTAGAGCATCTGGGCGTTGGAGTCTACATGCGTTGAAAGTGAGACGAATAATTCTTAAACCTGATCAAACTCACTGGTATCTCTGTAAAACGCGTGGTTTACATGACGATCGAGCGCCAGTCTGTCGTCAAAATGAGTTTATGTCAGAACGCATGCCTTGTTAGTGTGGTGCTAACAACGTACCTTGAATATCTTGGGCGAAGCTTCCAGCGGCGCTAACAGATTGGGTGCTCGAACTGAAACAAGGGAATTTCTAGAAGTTGGGGATTGCCGTAGACCACCTTGTTCAGGGTCTACTTGTCCGACGGATGCTAACGCGACGTCGGTCGAGAGATCGCCAATATCTGCAATTTCTAGCCTCAACTCAGGTAGACTCACTCGACTGCTCGAATTGGTGTTCGGTCCGAATGGGGAATCACCAATAATTGCGTTGGGATCAAATGGCACATTCGATTCCACGACAAGTTTCTTCACGGCTTTGAGACTGGAGGCTGGACACTGTTTAACAGGACGGTGATCGATCGCTACGACGTCGTCGGATAGTTCAAATAATGGCTTTGCCCTCTGTATTGCACTGCCTGGAGAAAATACTGGTCTCGTCATGCGTTGCGTTCTCAAGCGAATATGTCGTCTTCGCGTGAACGATGCAACTAAAATAGTTGATGCGTCGTCGATAAGATTTTCCCAGTCAACTCAGGGGTTCGCTACATGTGGAAAGTTGGTCTACCATCACATAGTGTGGTATTGTTAGCAAGTATGGTGTGCACACGAATGCACTTTACCTTTTGGAGAGGAACCCCAGTCGCTGAGTCACTTGAGTCGGCGTTTTCGGTCGTACAATACGAGTTCTTGCCCCAGGTATGGGCTGGATAGTAGGGCGCGACGACACTCCTACACACAGCAAAGCCAGCGCTTTTTAACTTTTCAAAAGGCAAACACGTCATCGACGAAATGCACACACCAATTTGAGGCCTGGCAAACCGCTCGAACATCCCGACATTGGGTCGTTGAATTCCTCGTGGCGTCTCAGGTCTCGACATGCCGCTCATCGGATTGCGTAGTGATACGTTGGATGCATCCACTCCGTAACATCTAGCCATCGGACGCATCGATGGTCTTCCAAATTGACCAGATTGAGCAATAAGAGCGCCACCATCTTGTTGAGGCATCCCACCACCAGATCCCGTGGATTCTCCAGGTGATGGAAATTGTCGAGCGCTTGGTTGGGCTTTCAAAGTTTTGCACTGATAATAACAAATGTTAGAGATCATCTCATGTTTTGCTTGCCGTCGCGGCCTAAAGGAACTCGCCATTTTTTCCCAGTTGCGGCATTTTCGTGATTTTTCCTTGTAGGCCTGCTCTCGATCAACCCCCGTGTAAGCAGAGACGAATTTGATAAATCATGGTGAACGCACCTCGCGCAACTCGTCGTTTGACGCAGTTAGCATTTGCATCTTCGCCTTTGTTTCGCGCAGCTCCGCTTCAAGTTGATCCGTGTAGTTCTTCAACTGAATGTACTTTTCGCCATGTTGAATCTGGAATACTTTTGCTCCTCCGCTGATTGCCAACTGCGATAAGTGCATCGCTTCTCGCTAGAACCGTGCATTGGACGAACCTTGCTGGCGTCGGATTTCCTCCTGTCTCAACGCAGAAGAATGCCATTCGTGAGCGGGTGCTTCAGGTTGTACCAATAGATACCGTTTATACCTGTCTGTTGGACGGAACGAGGATTGATAACGTTAGGGGTTATTGTCTTTTCATGTTTGATTCTCCCTTGCGCACCTGAAGGAGTCTTGAGCGAGTTGGAACTGCCAAAAAATGATTAGGAATCCCTTCGCAGCCTTGGCAGACGACACAATTTTTGACACACCAAAATGAAGTCTGGCATGATTGGTTTTAGCAAGACAATCCAGCTATGCCTCGCACCGAAAACGAGAAGCGCACCTAGAGCCCGTTGAAAATGCTCTGTTCGAAAGGAATGCGAGAATTGTCAGACAGCCATTATTTTCCCGTGGCAACATTTACCGAAACACGACGATGGATCTGCCATCATCTCCTCCCAGATCGCCTATTCACCACGACACACACTGAGAACATGAAGCTTTCCACCAGAATCTCCTCGGAAACCAAACCTCCGTCCTCTGAACCACAAAACAGAAACAGTTAAAGTCACATCTAAAGTCCACAAGTCCACTCTTGTTGCCTGCCTTGGGATCTGTAACGCCATGCATCGTCCTGTAGTCCTGTTAGTTATCTACACACACCATAACCTCCTTGCAAGGCATACGTCTCGGAAATCCCGCTGCGCCTAAAGAGAAAAGGTCAAAACATGACACAACAGCCAAACACCCTCTCCAAACCCTTACGCTTGGCTCAGATCTACATGAAGCGCGTCATATGAGTTTCTACAGTAGCTAAAACGCCATAAAATCCTACCCGCCCTGCAGGAGGGGCACAGTAGTCGCCCCTGCCCGAAGTGCTTGTACGCGCATTTCTCCTGCAGCAGCAACGCGTTTCAAGCTCGTTGTCCCCACACAGATAATTGGGACGCACACAAAAGAGATGGCCGCAGCTGGTGCGGTAGCATGTCTCGGCGGACTGCGCGTCGGGCAGGATGGGCTCCCAGCACGCGTTGCAGCGCAGCTGCGGGCGGACGTGCGTCGGCAGCGAGCCGCTGCCCCCGCTTCCAGCTCCTCCAGCCTCGATGTGGCGGGGCGTGGTCCTCTGTTGCAGACGCTCGATGTGTCGCTCATACGGCTGTCGTCGTCCATGGTGTGCCCGAGAATGCGGAATTGGCCTGCGAACGCACCCAGGAGTGTTGGTCCTTCAACTTACCCTTGATTGGTGTAAAATAGGCGACGAAGTTTTAACCAATAAAAAGTGACTCACCACATTAGCGCCGTGATCGCCATGGCGGACGCGACTGCGGCCGCCGCGCAGGATGCTACAGGCTGGCACGAGGTGGAGCAGACCCTGACAGCGCTGGAGCTTCCCCAGTGCCCCCGACCTCGGACCCACAGCGGCTTCTGGGCTACGTGCTGCACATCTTGCCGCGCTACACCGAGATGGAGATGCTGGCGACCCACTTGCGACTATATGCGTCGACGCTGGAGCAAGACATGGAGCAGGTGAAGAGCCACGTGCGGCTGCTGACACGGGAAGCCGCTGGCGAGCGGGAAAAGAAGCAGTTCCTGGAGAGATACGCGGCGCAGGTGGTGAAGGAGCGCAACGAGTTGCTGCACTCGCGTGGATCCTCCAAGAAGAAGACCGCAGGAGCGTCGCATTTTGTGTGGCATTCGTGCTGCAAGAAGAGCACGACTCATGCTATGGATTTGGCGCCTTCTATCTTGGCCTTTAGGGGTGAAAAGTTGCAGGAGGCGACTAAGAAGATGGAGAGTTTACAGGAAGAAGTGCACAATCAAGAACTGTTGAGGAAAGAGTTGGACTTCTTGCTGAAGAAGACACAGAGGGACCATGACAGCAAGACAACGGCAGATAGGAAACATATTCAGCAGCTGGAGAAGCAGATCGTGCAACGTTCGACGCTGCATTCCAGTTTGGAGAGGAAACTGTACGAAGTTGAGTCGGCGCTTGCGAAGCACGATGAAAACAAAGACAACGAACTAGGTGTTGTGAGCAATCATATCAGGGAAGCTCAGGGACGGATCTCTATCCTGGAGAAGGAGAATGCAAGTTTGCAAGAGCAAGTTGCAACTGTGAGTTCGGATCGTGATCGCCTGGCAAAGTTGCTAGAAGGGACGACGGAATCGAAGGATGTGTTTGCAGAGCAAATTGATGTGTTGTCGGAGAAATGCATTTCACTAGAGGCAGAAGTGGAGGCTTTGCGCTCCGAAATCGATCTGCTGCAAGCAAAGGACATTAATGATATTCGTTCGCAGTATGCAGCGAGAATAAATCGGCTGCAACAAGACAACGCGGCCAACGAGCAGAAACTTCGTCAGGAAATTGATCGGCTGAACGGCGAGCTCAAGAAGCAAGGTGAATCATTGGTGCAGACCCTCAGTATGCGTCCGACCGAAGTAAAACGAGAATCATCACGTCTATCGTCTCAACAGGCCAATGCTCTAGCTACTAAGCCCGCATCGATTGGCGACAGTAAGTGGAGTGATGGTATTTTTGACGACGATCGTGAGGCAGTGGGGTCTTCTCTCTCGCGAAGTCAGTTGTCAAATTCTCATGGATCCTTCAGTTTTACATCTTCTGCCAGTCGCAGTCACTTTAAACTCTCGAAAGAAATTGGTGCGGATAGGAAGGACATTTCTACCAGAAGTTTTCAAGAACTTGAAGTAAAAACTCTGATTCCTCAGACGAAGAAAATGGAGGCAGTAGTACTATCGATCAACAGACCAGTGCCAATGAAGCGCCGTTCGATTGGGATACATTTATCGACAGCGCGTCGGAGTTGTCTATCCCGGCAAAGCAGAGCCCGCCGCACTCTATTACATCCACTGTTGGGAGGTCTTTGAACTTCAGCAGTAGCACAATACCACGCCACGACAGTTCGGCTCAGTCCTCCGGCTCCAGCGATGGAGAAACTAGTCATATCAGCAATATTGAGGATGGTAGCGCTGATAGCAATGCTAGTGCTCACACATCTGATACTGTCGATCATCCTTCAGGATCCGAGAGCGCAAAATCTGCTGGAGTCGATGGTACTGGAGATGATGAAGAAAAGGACGATGCTGAAGATGCATCATCGATCGAAGATAAGGAAAAGGAGAGCACAACGATGATCACGAAGACAGCATTGTCGTTGAAAGCAAACCCGAACAAACCGATCTGGCTCGGGATTTATACGAAATGCTTAACGGACTCGCTCAAAAGCGGAAAGAAGAAGAGCAAAAGGCCTCGCAAGCGGAGCAGGCGCTTCTGAAGTTCCAACAGATGCAGCAAGGGGTTCAGAGTCTGGAACTGTCCCCAGACTCTTGACTTGCAGCTCGATCCACCTGAGCGTCTTAGATTAGCGAGGTCGATCCGATCGTGTCCTTGACTTTGTGGTCTGATGGCTGTGGTTGGGCCTCGTACACACATTCCACGACTCCGTGGCGCCACTTTTGTTTTCTCCCTTCAAGCCAATGTAATAGACCTTCGTTTCATCTCCGCCGAAACTGTCTTCGAAGAAGAGCGTCACATTGCTAACTCCCTGGAACTTTCTTACTCTGAAAAAATGAACAAGTTAGTATCGACTTTTAACCAGTATTGCCAACCAAGAAGTAATAAACATACTGCAGCGGGTAGTCGATATTCGCCGTGTCGTCTTCCACAAGATCCAATTTCTGCTGTCCTGGCAGCTCATTTGCATTGGAAAAGTCGATATCATCCCTGTTTGTGAATCTGCAACAATAAATTTACATGTCAAATTCATATCCAAAAAGATTCCTAAAAAGTTATACGAACAGTAACTTACAACTTGACCACTTTCGGGTGAGTGCCGTCTCCAGCGCTGCCCGAGATGCAGATGGACTTGATGCTCACGGCTTCTGTGAACGGGATGAACAAGATCATCTCCGGGTCGTCGTCGTTGCTGGCCAGGAAGCGAGAGCGGTCCTGGCGCTCGTGGAACGGCTTGAACGGGTGCGCGGCCACCTGCGGGTCCAGCGCGTTCAGCACGCGCACCTTGCTGGTGTCGATGAACGGGTACAGAGAGTCGCCGTTAGCATCTTCCGGGTCGTCCTCGTGACTGTGGTCGTGGCTGTGATCGTGGCTGTGCCCGCCCAGCTCCTCGTGCTCGTCGTGGCAATGCTGCATCGTCCAGAATGTGCAAACTATGTAACTGCCTATTAGCCACAAGTTTCCAACGATAGGCTGATGCTACTGCTCTTCTTTTTGGGGCATACGAACATGACGATCTGATGCTATTCTGGTGAGGTGCTCCCTCAGGACGAGAAACCGCTTCGTTTGCGCTCACGCCTCCTCATTCGAAAACCTTCAACAACTCGTAGGGACCAACTCACTATGACTGAAGGAGCTGCGATCCAGACGCTACGTGTGAAGCCTCAGCATGGCAACCACCTAGAATCGACGCGATCAAACAATTCCAACCGCTCGTCGCGTATGCTGCGGTCCGTGCGGGTCAGTCGCGGCAACCAGTACATGGTCGGCAATCGGGCTCGCAGGAAGATCATCTTTTGGCAGATCGTGACAGTCATCCGTCGACTCGTGGTGATTGCTGCTGCCATCCAGTACATCTACATCTCTTCAGCAGCTACTGTGCGGACGCTGCAGTCTCTGAGTGGCGTGCACAACCCACGCGAGTCGTTTAGAATTTTCACGACGACGCTGATTACCGGCTACACTGGCAACGGTCTCATTAAAGACAGCCCCTTGGTGAACAAGGTATTGGGAGGAGACATGACTCCGAGGAACTACTCGATTTTCCTCGAGTCTAAGAACAAAACGTCGCACACGAACTGCTCGTCCGTGGCGAAGTTTAACCCGGCGATCTACAACTACACCTTTTGACTCACTCCTACAAGGAAATGGTGCAGGACGCGCAGTACAATTTTACAATTCTCTCGCAATTAGAACTCGTGGCGGCGGTGGTGGACTGCTCATTTACGCAGTTGAAAGCGGGCGACAAAGCGATGGTACGATTTTTTAACGTAGTACGCTCTCGGAGCGACCCGACCGACCTGTATCTGGTCACCGTGTCGATGAATGTGCAGGAATACGAAATTGCCGAGCACAACAAGAAAGGCCCCGGTCTTTTGGCGATGCTAACGATCATCCGAGACATGAGCGAAACCAACGTGAAGCAACACACGCTATACGCGACAACGTACCCGTACCAGCGTTCGATGAGTTTCGAAGCTTGTGAATGGCTTGGTATTACACCCGATAGTTATCTGGAGTTGCGAACAATTCCTCGAGATCCACTCACCCAGCCCCCGAAGCACTTGATCACTGCACGAAAGCGAGGCTTCTTCGACGGCGAGGACCAGTCCAATATTCGCTACATGTACTCGATTGTAGGCAACACGAACGCGAAGAATGCAGTGACGAACTGGGAGTGGCTGGGCGAAGCTGTCATTGCAGACTCGTGGGCGTGGGTTCACGGAATTCACTTGTACTTTGGTCTGCAAACCATCCGATCCCTCGTCGTGCTTGGCCTCGTCACGTACCAGCAAATTCGTTCTGGTAAAATGTGGATCGGTGACCCCTTTGCGTCAGTCTCCACAGCGGGTCTTTTTATTCGTGGCATTCTAGTGTGGCTGTCGTGGTATATAGATTCCTTCTGGACACCGTTTGAATTCTCCATGATGGAAGGTGGTTTGATCTCGAAGACGCAAATTGTTCGCGTTCATGACGAGCTGGAGCATGCAGATGTGCTGTCAGTATTTCTGAGTTTGGTGGGCGTTCTTAGCACTATCATTCGAGAACGGATTGATCCCTCGATAGCGATTTTCTCGTTCGAGGCGGTTCATGCACACCGATTGCAAATGGTCAATGAAACTGCAGCAATTCACAACGAAGTTGTGGCGTACTCTAACAGTATATTCTACATCGGTGTTGCACAAATGGCACCTGTCATTACCAAGATGGCACCGCTGCGGTTGTGGACTGATTTCCAAATCCCCAAATCCAAGAGCTCAACGTTCCTCGCTAATTCCTTCTTCCCCGAGTTCATGCTTTTGGTGAGCGTTGCGGGCTTTGGCGTCCTCCGTAAAATCTACCGCCGTTTTTACCCAGAGAAGATTCATACACGATCGAGTATCCAAAGTACCGACCGATCTATGAATGAGAAGACTGCACTGACGATGAAAGGCACCGTCACCAACTTTGAGATTTCTACTGGAGCTGAACTACAAACGCGCTTTGGGTTGGTATCAGATTATAGCAACTACGTTTACTTCAAGGGCATGAAGTTTGCATCGGCGGATGGCGTCTACTGCTCCGGGTATGTGATCGTCAACGGGAAGTATCTGGTGAGTTCGAAAGATCTGCTGGCAATCATATTGATCAAGGTCGTGCGCGCTCGCTTCACAAACGTTTACATCTACGAGGTGGACGGGAATACGGTCAAGGACACGGCACGTTTGGCGTATCCGACGACCTTTATGTGGTCTGATCTATGGCGCTTAAACATTACCGTGTTGCTGTAAGTTATTCCGCCATGAATCCTGTTTGAATAGACTTAGCTTTTCTATCAGAGTCGACATAACAGACTAACTGCCACGAATCGATAAATAGCGCTCCAGCAGTTAGTATTTTGGCCGTGGTCACATTATTTATTTTGGCTAAGGAAGCGCCGGCAGCACTGTCGGCCATTCAGCATGACTGCAATCACCGCGATAGCAAAGATGAGGGTTAAGCCCCTAGCTGGCCAAGTAACCAAGCCATCAGCTCGCTCAGGGCACTCGAGACGATCCAGTATGTCGTATCGGTCTTTTCGGTCAACAGTCTTCCGGGAGAATAAGTATGTGGTGCGTGGCCTATCCAGTAAGAAAAGCAAACGAGTTTCACTGTGGTCGATGTTCAATGTCGCGCGTCGACTTGTGGTGATCGCTGCAGCCATCCAGTACATCTACATCTCCATGATAGCAACGTGGCGCACAATGGACGTACTGCGCAGTATTCACAACCCACCGACATCTTTTGCGGTTTTCACGACATCGCTCATAGCTGGCTATGCCGGTGATGGTTCCATTTACGACAGCCCACTTGTCCAGGATGTCTTGCAAGGCAACACGACTCCCGAGACTACGCGATTTATCTCGAGTCGGCCAACCAAACTTCGACGGAGAACTGTTCGGCGGTGCCTCTTTCGACCCAGACATTTACAACTACGAATTCCTGCGTCATGGCTTTGAAGAAATGGCCAACGACTCCCAGTACAATATCGCTTTTCTAGCAGATGTGGAACTTGTCGTGGTGGTGGTGGACTGCACTTTTACTCAACTGGAAACAGGAGATCCATCCATGGTGCGCGTCTTCAACGTGGTGCGCTCCCTTATCGACCCAACGGATGTCTACTTGATCTCCGTGGCATTGAACGTCCAAGACTACGAAATTCCTGCGCACAGCAAATCGGGGCCTGCGACTGTCGCCATCCTGACGATCATCCAGGACATGAGCGAGTACAGCGTGGAGCAGTACTACTTGGTGGCAATGACATATCCGTACCAACGCTCGTTAGAATTTTTAGTTTTCGAGTTCGTCGAGATCACGGCAGATAGCTTCCTGGAGTTACGCAACATTCCACAAGACCCACTGACTGAGCCAGTAAAACCTTGATCACTGCACGAGAGCGTGGTTTCTACAATGGCGAAGACCAATCCAACATTTGCTACACATACTCGCTTCTGAACGCGAACGACGCCAAAAACGCGTTAACCAACTGGGAGTGGCTGGGCGAAGCAGTGATTTCGGACTCGTGGGCTTGGGTGCATGGTATCCACTTCTTCTTCGGCCTGCAAACCACCTTCTCACTGATCGTGGTCTGCATTGTGGCGTATCAAAACTTCCGTTCTGGAAAAATGTGGATCGGCGACCCGTTCGCGTTTCTGTCGACTGCGAGTTTGATCTTACGTGGCTGCCTCGTGGTCGTTTCGTGGTATTTGAATTTCTTCTGGACATTGTACGAGTTTGCGATCTCAAACGCGTCCATTCTTGCCGACGCCGAGCCGGTCCCTGTTCACAAGGAGCTAGTGCATGCGGATGTGCTTGTCGTGTACCTCAGCTTGGTGGGGGTTATCAGCATTCTTTTTCGCGAACGGATCGACCCGTCCATCGCCATTTTCCTGTTCGAGATCGTCCACAAGCACCGTCTAACCTTCATCCGAGCGGCACCAGCCATTTTCAAAGAGGTGACGACGTACGTGGTCAGCTTCTTCGAGCTCGGTATCGCGCCGATGGCCCCCGACGTCGCCGTCATGTCGCCGCTGTGGCTCTGGACGGCGTTCCAAATCCCATCAAAGGACGGCGTCTTCCTCGCCGCCTCGTTCTTCCCCAAAGTATTCCTGCTGTCGATGATCGCGTTCTACGCCATCCTGCGCAAGGTTTATCGCTATTACCACCCCGTCCCGACCTCGCAGCGTGGTAGTCAAGGCAACGGTCTATCGGCGAACGAGAACGAGAACGCTCTGTCGATGAAAGGCAACCTCACCAACTTTGAGCTCTCGACCGGCGCGGAGCTGCAAAGCCGCTTCGGACTCATCTCGGACTACAGCAACTACGTGTTTTTCAAAGGCATGAAGTTTGCATCGGCCGACGGCGTCTACTGCTCTGGATACGTGATTGTCAACAAAAAGTTCCTCGTGGGCTCGAAAGATCTGCTGGCGGTGGTGCTGATCAAACTTTTCCGCGTTCGACTGACCAATGTGTACGTCTACGATGTGGACGGTAACACGGTGAAGGACACGGCTCGACTGGTGTATCCGCACTCGTTGACGTGGACCGACTTGTGGCATCTCAACGTCTCGGTGCTGTTGTAAACACAATCTTATTTCGGTCCAGATGGTTCGACGTCGCTGATTGGCGGAGGGGATTTTTCGAATGATTCGGGCGGGCAAAACCTGATTTTTCCGCTGGAATTGTGGGGGATGGAGCAGAGCAAGCGGCAGCCCGAGGAGCACGAGGTGCTGCAGCAGATCCACGAGGTCATTTCCGAGAACCCCGACTTCGGCAGCAAGCGCGTGGCCAGCAGCCTCAAGAGCAGCAACCCGCACTGGACCATCGGCGACAAGCGAGGTAGAGGCCGCAAGCTCTTAGCTATTTATAGACACGCTCTGTTGTGCTCCTCTCCCTTTTGCGGGTTCCTTTCGACTGTGTGCCATTCTCACTTTATCCCGAAATCTTTTATATGTTTGCAGTGAGCAAACTTCTGAAAAAGTACAAGAGTTCCACCAGCATGAGCTCCGAGGACACGTCGGCCGCCAGTCCGTGGAACGTGGCGCCGGCCAGCACCAGCCCGCAGACGTCGAGCCCCTGGGCCGTGTCGCCCTTCCAGACCAGCAACCCCTTCAAGAAGAGCCCCGGGACACCGCCCACGGACAGCGAGCCAGAGCCGGATGTGGTCAACCACGCCGTGATGGAGGAGCTGTCCCCCGCAGGAGGAGGAGACGGTGGTGGCCTCGGCCTTTGAGTCCACGCAGCAGGAGCAGGTGTCGTCGGCCTGGACGGCAGAGAAGCCCAAGCAGGAGACCCCAGAGCCAGTGAAAGAGGTTGTTGTTGAAGAGCCAAAGGAGGAGACGCAGGCGAGTCCCTGGATGACAACGCCGGTGGAAGAAGCGACGAGTCCGTGGACTTCAACTCCAGTTGTTGAGAAGGCTGTAGAGCCTGCGAAGGCAGTTGAAGAGACCAAACCTGTAGTGCAGGAGCCGGAGGAAGTTGTCCATGAAGTTGTGGTCGAGCACTTGGACGAGACGCCGGTTGAGAAGGAGGTGGTCACTGCTGCTGTGGTTGAGGAGGCGAACGAAGCTGTTGAAGAAGCTCCTGTTAGTCCGTGGACTGCGGCTACGATGCAGGAAGAGGTCGTTGAGATCCCAGCCGTCGTGGAAGAGACCCCCGCACCTGTAGTTGAAGAGGTTGAAGAGGTTGCTGAAGAGCAACAGGTGTCGGCTCCAATGGAGGTCGAGGAAGCGCCTGTCAAGGAAGAACCTGTGGAAGCTGCGAGTCCGTGGACGACTGCGCCTGTGGAGGAGCCCCTGTCAGCACACCAGCGAAGGAGGAAGTTGTGGAAGAAGTCCACGAGGAGCCGCCGACACCTGTTGTTGAAGAGCCTGCTCCAGTGGTCGAGGAGGTTGCTGAAGTTGTTGAAGAGACCCCGTCGTAGAGGAAACTCCAGCAGTTAGCGCATGGAACACGACGCCAGTCCAGGACGAAGTGGCAAAGAAGGAGGAGGTCGTTGACATTGCGGTCGCTGTCGAATCGACTCTTGTAAAGGAGACGGTGGTGGCCGAGGTAGACACGAAAGCGCCAGTCGAAGTGGTGGCCGAGCCAACGACTAGTGCATGGACCACAGCCCCAGTGCAGGAGGTCATTGTGGCTGCTCCCGTCAAGGAGGAACTCGTAAAGGAAGAGGTCCTTGCCGTCGTTGAAGAAGTTGCAGCCCCCATCGAGCAGGTTGTTGCTGCTGTGGAGACCAAGGTCGAGGAAGAGGTGCCCGCTCTGTCCTCTGCGTGGAACTCGACGCCTGTGCAGGAAGAAGTAAAGCCTGTTGTTGCTAAGGTTGAGAAGGTGGTGGCGCCCGTGAAGAAGGAGGTGAAGGTGGTGGAGCCTGTGAAGGAGGTCGTCGTGGAGGAGAAGCAGGTTGCGGTCGAGCAGCCCAAGCAGACGCCCGCGGCTGCTGTCCAGGAGGTGGTCGTGGCCACGGAGGCCGTCGTAGAGGACGCAAAGCTGGACAAGAAGGCCGTCGCCAACGCCTTCGACGGCGTGGCGAGCTACCAGACCGACAGTGTGGCGCCAGCGATCAAGAAGGTCCCGAGCGTCGAGGCCCGAGCCGCCAAGGCGACGGACGCTCCTGGCGCCTGCGGAGCCTGCGCCTGTACGATCCAGTAAGTCTGCTCGGTTGGTTAGTTGTGCATATCGTCCCTTGTCGCAGTAGGAGGCCTGGTGTCATCATCATTGTACGTGGGGCAAGGAGAGTTGATTCTTGTGGTTTGCACAATTTGAGTCAGAAAAGTGATTTACGACAAATGTAGCCACCTTCTGGATTCATGATTCCAGCTCGACAGCAAGATAAGATATCTTTTTTCATTCCCAGATTCGCCTCGGACGGCACAGACAGCCCAGTACCGTAACCAGCCTCAATCGCCATGTCGGACTCTCCGTGGAACGCCAACCCCGTGCCCGGCCAGGAGCCGCCCAAGCCAAGCCAGCGCAGCAGCAGCACCACCACGCGTCGGCCCCCAAGGAGGAGGAGCACGTGGTGTGGAACGCCGCGCCGAAGCCCAACGCCAGCACGGGCGAGAAGCTCAAGGACAAGACGCGCCACGCCGTGGAAGACGTCAAGGACAAGGCCGCCAAGGTGACGAGCACCATCGAGGGCTACAAGAACGACAGCGTGGCCAAGGTGAAGAAGGTGAAGGAAGAGCACAAGGTGGCCAAGGAGGACAAGAAGAAGCAGGAGAAGCAGGCCAAGAAGGACAAGAAGCACGAGGAGTCGGCCGGCGCCTGCGGCCTGTGCGGCTGCACCGTCATGTAAGACATGGCCACACTGCGAGTCAGTCAGTCCTCTCTGGCTGGATCTATTTCTTTTGCAGAAGATCTGGACGTGTCTTTAAAGACTACGTAGCTTCCCGACCAGATCGTCGCTCCTTCGACGTTGCCATTAACCAACATGCCGTGGATTGCAAGTGTTTATTAAGGAGAGTTGTGTTGCTGCTTGTTCATTCTTGTAGGAGAAGCGCGTGCGAGTGGCCAGCCGATACCTTATCCACTCGACCGTCGACGTCATTTGCGGCTGGCTGTTGCCCCCACCACTGGACGGATCCGTCTCGACACAAGCCCAACGTGAAGCGCGCGCCACAAGCGACCTGCTCGACGTCCTGGATGTCTTCGGCACGGGCTGATTCAGTCACGACACGTGGGAGCACTTGGGTGCTGGAGCTGTAGCCCAACTGGCCATCTCGGCCCCAGCCCCACGTGTACAAGTCGCCCGAAGCAGTCAGCGCTGCCGTGTGCCAGTTGCCGCATGCGGCCTGGACGATGTTGCTGTCGAGCCCTTGCAGAGCGTCGACTAGTGTCGGAGCGTGTTCGTCTTGTGTGCTGCCATGGCCGAGCTGGTTGTACAGTCCCCAGCCAAACGTGAAGAGGCCGCCCGACCTCGACACGACCGCCGAGTGGCCAAAACCCGCAGCGATTTGCTCTACGTATACACGCGACGGCAACGCGACGGGGGTTGGAACGTGGCGACAGCGATCCGCTTCTGGTCCGAGACCCAACTGGCCGTAGTCGTTGCTGCCCCAGGACCAAGCTCGACCAGTCGAGTCAACCGCCAACGAGTGCATTCCCCAGCAGCGACTGCAGTGATCGTCACACTCGTCGGGAACTGGACGACCGTCGGAACTCGAACGATTTCCCCACGTGCTGCAGTCGCCACCTGACCAAATCGGTTCCAGCCCCACACCAAGACCCGTCCCGAATACATCACTGCTAGTACGTGGTTACACCCGCAAGCTACGTAGCTGCATTTCTCGGGAAGCTCGATCTGAGCGCAGGACGAAGCGTCGAGCTCAGCCAACTCGCCGTAAAGGCGCGTCCCCACCCAACCACGTCGCCGCTGTCGAGTACGCCGATGGAGAAGCCATCTCCTCCGTCGACAGCTTTGAGCTTGCGTCCTGGTGGGGAGTACACTCGTTGAATAAGCCGCCGCTGCGGAGCGGGATACAGACGCACTCCATTCAGTCGATTTGGAGTGCAGCAACAGTCCAAACGTATTGATCCAAGGCGTGTATTGAAAGGGGGGGATACTTGCTATCTTACAGCAGCACGGTGACGTTGAGCCGCCACAAATCGGACCAAGTCAAAGTCCCCGGGAACACTAACCTAGCCGTCTCCTTGACCGAGTAGCCGTCTACCTCGTACGCGTAGACGTTCTTGAAGCGCACCCGCAGGATCTTCATGAAGGCGATGACTGGCAAGTCTTTGGTGCTCACCAGCAATTTCCCGTTCACAATGACGTATCCGGAGCAGTAGACGCCGTCGGCGGACGCGAACTTCATGCCTTTGAAGTAGACGTAGTTGCTGTAGTCCGAGATGAGGCCGAAGCGCGTCTGCAACTCCGCTCCAGTGGAGATCTCGAAGCGAGTGATGATGTCAGTGGGGTCGACGTTTCCGACGAAGACGAATTGCTGATGGTCGTGGGATGGTTTCGCTGCTGGGACTTGTCCGGGTAGTAGCTCCGGTAGATCTTGTGCAGGATCGTGTAACCTGCGACGACGGCCAAGAGCACGGCTTTGGGGAAGAAGGACATGATGAGGAACTTGGCGTTTCTCGGGGGCAGTTGGTAAGTCGTCCAGAACCGGAGTGGGGTCATATTAGCGATCGTAGAAGTCACATCCACCACTCCCTGAAAATATTGGGCGTTTGAATACGTGACGATCTCGTTGAGCACGGCGGGCGAGGATTTCACGATGGCCAAACGGTGGCTGTGGATGATCTCGAAGAGGGCGATGGCGACCGAAGGATCGATTCTCTCGCGTAGGACTGCACTGAGAAGTCCCACGACTCCGAGATACACGTCCTGGATATCGGCGTGCAGCATTTGCTGGTGGATTTGGATGTTCTGCGTGCCTGTAGCGGCGGCGGAGAAGGAAAGAGCGTACTCATTGATCATCCAGAAGGAATTCACGGCCATCGATATCACCACCAGAGCGCCTCGCATCACCAACGTCGCTGTCGACATGGACGCGAACGGGTCCCCGACCCAAAGCTTTCCAGAGCGGCCCTTCTGGTACGTCACGAGGATCAAAACGACGATATAGTAGATGGTCTGCAGAGCGAATACGAGGTGGACGCCGTGGGCCCAAGCGTACGAGTCAAAGCTCACGGTCTCGCCAACCCATTCCCAGTACGTCAACGTGCGTTTAGCGTCGCTCGTGTCCTGCACCGTGTGCATGCAGCGCACATTTGCTTGCTCCTGGCCGTTGTAAAATCCACGCTCTCGACCGACTACCAAGTTCTTGACGGGCTGGTCGGACGTGTCAGCGATGATACTGCGGAGCTCCAGCAAGTTATGGTCGGTAATTCCTACCGACTCGTACAGTTCGAACTCCATGTCGCGCTGGTACGGATACCGCAGCGCCATGAGGTAGAACTGCTCTGCAACACCTTTACTCATGTCTTTGACGATGTTCATCGTTGCCAAAGCGCCCGGTCCACGACGTTTGTGGTCGTGAATCTCGTAGTTTTGGACGTTGAGCGACATCATGACCAGGGATAAGTCGCTGGGGTCGTCACGTGAGCGCACCAAGTTGTACGCTCGGACTCCAGACGGGTCTCCTTTCACGAGCTGACTGAAGCTGCAGTCGACCACGACTGCGACCGGTTCCAAGTTGCCGAGCGTCGAGATGTTGCTGTTCTGGATGCCTCGCACCATCTCGTCGTAGGCGAGACCCAAGAAGGTGTTGTTATAGATGTCAGGGTTGAACAGCGGCGTGTCGGAGCAGTTAGTGGTGGACGTTTTTGTGCCACTCTCAAGGTAGATAGCAAAGTCCCTCGGCGTGGAGTCGCCGGCCAGCACGTTTTGTACCAGTGGACTGTTGTTGATGAGCCCAGTCCCCATGTAGTCGGCGATGAGTGGGGACGAGAACACTTTAAGCGTCTCGGTTGGGTTCGGAGTCGCCATGAGCACGATGTAGGCGAAGTACGAAGCGGACAGAGAGACTTGGATGTACCGGATGGCAGCGGCGATGACCAAAACCCGACGGAAGACGTTGAAGAACGGCCAGAACTCGAACTTCTTGTGCGATTTCCGGTGCTTGGAATGTTGCGGCTCATGTGGACCGACCGACATCATCGACCGGGCTGGGGGCCCCTTAGTTTGGGGTTGGACCCGAGCCATGGTCGCTGCTAGAAATGAACGAAGCTATTCGCCAGGGAAGGAATCGCGGTCCGCCCTGCCGTGTCGAGATGAACCGATGTGGTAATTCAACGCACTGCCAAGACGTTTTGGCGTTTGTCGGCAGCAAGAATAGTTTGCCTTCGAGCTTTATTTGCAGATGCGAAGGATCAGGGGTGTCCTGCGATGTACATGGATTCAAAGACGGCGGCAACGTGTTACGTTTCGCTGTCATAGCAATACGATGACATTGAGCTGCCACAGATCCGACCACATGAAGGTCTTTGGCGACACCAACCGAGCCGTCTCTTTCACCGAGTTGCCGTCCACTTCGTAGACGTACACGCTCTTGAACCGGAAGCCCACGATCTTCATCGTCACCACCGCCAGTAAATCTTTCGAACTCACCAAGAACTTCCCGTTCGCGATCACATATCCAGAGCAGTAGACGCCGTCGGCGGAAGCGAACTTCATGCCTTTGAAGTAGACGTAGTTGCTGTAGTCCGAGATGATACCAAATCGCGTCTGCAGCTCGGCTCCCGTGGACAGTTCAAAGTGCGTGACGACGCCTCTCTGGGAGACAACCGCCCTCTCGTTGTTGGAATTGTCGGTCGTTTGTTGACTCAACCGCCTCTGGGTCTTCTCCGGATAACAACGGCGATACAGCTTGCGCAGAATTGCATAACCGGCGATGATCGCCAGCAGAACCGCTTTCGGGAAGAAGGACGAGATGAGGAATACTGCGTCTCTCTTGGGTAATTGGTACGACGTCCAGAATCGCAGTGGGGACATGGAAGCGATCGACGATGTCACCGCTGCCACTCCTCGGAAATATTGGGCGTCCGAATACGTAGTGATCTCGTGGAGAATCGCCGGCGCAGACTTGACGATGGCTAGGCGATGGCTGTGGATGATTTCGAACAGGAAGATGGCCACGGACGGATCAATTCTCTCGCGGAAGATGGCGCTAAGAAGACCCACCAACCCGAGATACACGACCATAATATCGGCGTGGAGCAGTTCGGGGTGGATCCGTACGCTTTGGGTGCCAGTGACCGAAGCTGCAAAGGATACAGCGTACTCGTTGACCATCCAGAAGGAGTTGACAACCATGGAGAGCACCACGACAACCCCGCGCAGAACTAACGTAGCGGTGGATACCGACGCGAACGGGTCACCGATCCACACTTTCCCTGACCGGAGCTTTCGGTACGTTACAAGTGCAAGTACGATCAGTGAAGAGATCGACTGGATGGCGAAGATAAGGTGGACGCCATGCGCCCATGCGTACGAGTCGAAGCTGACAGTTTGGCCCATCCACTCCCATTGCGCTAGCGTCCGGTGGGCGTCCGAAGCATCCTGTAGCGTGTGCATGTAGCGTACGTTTGCTTGCGCTTCGCCGTTGTAAAACCCCGTTGGCGTGCCGCGGTGACGTGCTTTACGGGATCGACACGTGGGTCTTGCGGGACACTTTGCAGCTCGAGAAAGCTTTCAGTCGTGATCCCCACTGGGTTGAGCACTTCAAACTCAACTTCTTGTTGGTAGGGATACGTTTCGGCCAGCATATAGTACTGGTCCACTACCCCGTCGCTCATATCTTGTACGAGGGTCAGCATGGCCAACAGACCGGGGCCTTTTTCACGTGGTCGGTGATCTCGTAGTTCTGGATGTTCCACGATGCCATGGCCACGTATACATCGCTTGGGTCGTCCCGTGAACGTAGCAAATTGTACGTCCGCAGCGCAGAAGGGTCCCCTTTCACAAGCTGGCTGAAGCTGCAGTCCACCACGACCACCACCGGCTCCAAGGTGCTGAGAATGGTGATGTTGTACTGGGTGTCGTTCTCCATTTCGTAGTACACACGGCTCAAGTACTCGTAATTGTAGATGGACGAGTCGAACAGCTTCACGCCCGAACATTTGTCGGTGGACGTCTTGGAGTCCGACTCGAGATATAGGACAAAGTCTCGTGGAGTGGTGTCGCCATTGAGAACAGTCTGCACCAGCGGACTATCCCGAATCAAACCATCGCCCAAGTACGAAGTGATCCAACTCGACGTGAACACTTTCAGCGTTTCTTGAGGATTGGGGTACCTACGCAGGAGTTTCCACGCGAACCACGTGGCCGACAAGGACACGTAGATGTACTGGATGGCGGCAGCGATGACTGCTAGTCGGCGTATCACGTTAAAATGCTGCCACAGCCCGCTTTTCTTGTGCGACTTGGACCCAAGTCCGTCGTGCATCATGACCGAGAACATTGACCGAGTAGCTGGAAGCCGACCACCGTTGCTTTCTGGCACCACACTGACCGAAGTCTTGGACATCCGGGACATCGTGAATACGTTAAACCTCACACCAAACTTTTCTCTTGATGAAACCTCGGAAAAGGTCAAATGCAAGACGGGAACTGGGGTCCTTCTTCGGTGTCTGCTCGACAATATAAGGCGCTGGTCTATTTTGTTGCGGGGTGAGTTGAAACCACAGAGAACTGTTGCGTTTTCCGTCGCATGCTTTACCAACTATCGTGTCGCCGACGATAGAATTTATAACAGCACAGTGACGTTGAGCCGCCACAGATCCGACCACATGAAGGTCCTTGGCGACACCAACCGAGCCGTCTCTTTCACCGAGTTGCCGTCCACTTCGTAGACGTACACGCTCTTGAACCGGAAGCCCACGATCTTCATCGTCACCACCGCCAGTAAATCTTTCGAACTCACCAGGAACTTCCCGTTCGCGATCACATATCCAGAGCAGTAGACGCCGTCGGCGAAGCGAACTTCATGCCTTTGAAGTAGACGTAGTTGCTGTAGTCCGAGATGATACCAAATCGCGTCTGCAGCTCGGCTCCCGTGGACAGCTCAAAGTGCGTGACGATGCCTCTCTGAGTCATCGCGCTCTTTTCGCTAGCAGACGATCGGTCTGTGACTTGACTCGATCGCAGCCGTATTTCGTCAGGATGGCGACGGAGATGGTAGATCTTGCGTAGAATCGCATAACCAGCGATGATCAAGATCAAGATTAGCGTCGGGAAGAAGGACGAGACGATGAACAGACCATCTCTCGATGGAAGTTGGTACGCGGTCCAAAACCTCAGCGGGGTGATGGTAGCAAGGGTTGAACTTACGTGGGCAACGCCTGCGCTGCTTAGGGAGCTGGAATACGCAGTGATCTCATGCACAACGGCCGCCGACATCCGAACGATGGCCAATCGGTGGCTGTGGACGATCTCGAACAAGAAAATCGCTACTGCAGGATCGATCCGTTCTCGAAAGAAGGAGCTCACTAGAGCCGCCAGACCGAGGTAGATGTCCAAGATATCTGCGTGTACAAGCTCCTGGTGGATCAACACGCTCTGGCTGCTGGTGACGGTGGACGCAAATGCCAAACAGTACTCGGTGATGGACCAGAACGAGTTGACGTACATGGTGAAGACCACGACGATCGCTCGAATGACGAGAGTTGCCGTCGACACGGACGCGAACGGATCGCCGATCCACATTTTCCCGACCGAACTTTCTGGTAAGTCACGAGACTCAGCACGACGAGGTTGTAGACGGTCTGCATGCCAAAGACCAAGTGAATGCCGTGGACCCAGGCGTACGAGTCAAGCTCCACGGTCTGTCCGACCCACTCCCACTGCGTCAACGTCCGTGTAGCATCACTTTGGTCCTGAACCGTGTGCATATTCCTCGTATTAGCCTGCTCTTCGCCATTGTAGAAGCCTCGCTTCCTAGCGGCAATTAAGTTTTCGACGGACTCGGTCGAATCGCGGGGAATGCTGCGGAGTTGTTGGAAGCTGTCATTCGTGATCCGTCAGGTTGATACACTTGAAACTCCACGGATCGTTGATAGGGGTATTGCTGAGCTAGCAAGTAGACCTGCTCGAGAACTCCAGCCTGCATATCCTTCACCACCGTGAGGAAGGCTAAGAGACCGACGCCTTGCTTGTTCTGTTCGGGTATCTCGAAGTTTTGCACGTTGAGAGACATCATCACCACGTACAGCAGGCTTGGGTCTTCCTGTGACCGAGCCACGTTGAAAACCCTCGTACGACGCGTCTCCTTTAATGATTTGCGTGAAGGAACAGTCCACGACGAACAGAACGGTCTCCAGCTCGCCAAGAACGGTGGCGTTGTATTCGGCGTCCTTGATCATCCCATCGTAGGTACGCCTGAGGAAATCGTGGTTGTAAATCTTCGCGTTGAACAGCGGGACGGACGAGCAGTTCTTGGTTGATGTTTTCTTAGCCGACTCGAGGAACAGCACGTAGTCTCGAGGGGTTGAATTGCCTTGAAGGATGTTCTGAACCAGCGGACTGTGTTGGATGAGACCGTCACCCAAGCAGCCAGCAATCAGCGACGTTGAGAAAATCCTGAGCGTCTCTGGGGGATTGGGCGTCGCTCGCAGCATCTGCCACGCGTAGCTGATGGCCGTCAACGAGATGTAGACGTACTGGATGGCGGCAGCGATGACTGCGAGACGGCGTAAAATGTTGATGTACGGCCACAGTGAGACTCGGCGGTGATACCTGCCAGAGTGTTGGGTCTCGTTCAGGATAATTGACGAGAGCAGAGTGCGAGCTGGCGGTTTGTTTTCTGGTGGGTTGCTGACCGATGCTCGAGACGCTCGCGACATTTCCGGTACTTGGAAGAGCTTGAGCTTGCAGTCGATGTGTTGGAATTGGCAATGAAAGCGATTAACGAGATGTTAACGCTTGACTCTGAGCCAGCTAAGAACTTGAATTGGTGTGAAGGCTTCCATCAAGGCGAGGCAGTCGCTTGAAACCTCTGTGCTGCACGACAACTCGGTCGATCAATATTGCAGTCGACAGGAACGAGGGCGAGTTCTAATGCGAGCACATCTGGTCGGTCGGAAGAGAACCCGTACTTGTGACAAAGTACTACTTGTCAACGGCATGAACCGCTTGGGAAGTTTATTGGTCCTCTGTCTTTGCCGCAACAATAAGAATAGGAAAGCCTGGTCTGGTCAAGATGGAAATTAACGCGATCTGAGCGAACACTGCCTTTGCGAGGATCCTCGTTCCTCAGGACGCGAGCAGTTTGACGAGGGATTATCATATTATTGGGTTTATAGCAGCACAGTGACGTTGAGCCGCCACAGATCCGACCACATGAAGGTCTTTGGCGATACCAACCGAGCCGTCTCTTTCACCGAGTTGCCGTCCACTTCGTAGACGTACACGTTCTTGAACCGGAAGCCCACGATCTTCATCACCACCACCGCCAGTAAATCTTTCGAACTCACCAAGAACTTCCCGTTCGCGATCACATATCCAGAGCAGTAGACGCCGTCGGCTGAAGCGAACTTCATTCCTTTGAAGTAAACGTAGTTGCTGTAGTCTGAAATAAGACCGAACCGCGTCTGCAGCTCGGCTCCTGTGGAAATTTCAAAGTGCGTAAGAACTCCCTTCAGAGTCGTTGTTGATTCACCAACAGAGGACGTTTGGTACTGACTTAATCGTCGCCGCATGGCCTCGTCGGGATGCAAACGGCGATAGATTTTCCGTAAGATAGCAAACCCTGCGATGATCGAGATCAAGATTAGCGTCGGGAAGAAGGACATGATGAGGAATTTGGCGTCTTTCGCAGGGATCTGGTACGCAGTCCAGAACTTTAATGGGGACATGGTGGCAAGCACTGGCGTCACGGTGGCCACCCCTCGGGAGTTTAGAGCGTTTGAATACGTCGTAATCTCGGTCACCACCGCGGACGAAGCCTTGACGAGATGGATCCGATACTGGTGGATGAACTCGAACAGGAAAATCGCCACGGACGGATCGATCCGCTCTTGAAATAAAGCGCTAACCAGACCCACTAGAGCGAGGTAGAAGACCATGACGTCAGCTCGCATTATTTCGCGATGGATTCGAATGCTTTGCGCGCCAGTAATCGTCGCGGCAAATGAGAGGCAGTACTCATTCATTGTCCAGAAGGAATTCACGTACAACGAGAAGACTACCAATACCCCACGAAACACGAGACTTGCAGTCGATAAGGTCGAGAATGGGTCCCCAATCCACAGTTTACCGGAACGGAGCTTCTGGTACATGACGAGGAATAAAACCAGCAGCGAGTAAATCGTCTGCAGTGCAAAGATGAAGTGGATGCCATGCACCCAGGCGTACGAGTCAAACGTGATCGCTTGTCCGGCCCATTCCCATTTTGTCAACGTCCTTGTGGCATTTGCCGAGTCGACAAACGTATGCATGCTGCGGATATTGGCTTGCTCTGCGCCATCATAAAAGCCTCTTTCCCTTGCGGTCACTAAAACCTTGAACGGTTGAGTCGATGGATCCTCGGGAATACTTTTCAACTGCAGGAAACTTTTGTCGGTGATTCCCAAGGGCTCAAACACTTCGAACTCCATGGAACGCTGGTACGGATACCGCTCTGCTAGCAGATAATATTGCTGAAGGTTGTCTCCGCTCATGTCTTGTACAATCGTCAGCATCGCGAATAATCCCGGACCGAGCTTGTTTTGGTCCGGCACTTCGTAGTTTTGGACGGACAGCGATACCATGACTAAAGAGATATCGGTCGGGTCTTCACGCGACCGCATGACGTTGAACACCCGAACGGAGGAGCGGTCCCCACGTACAAGCTGGGAAAAGCTACAGTCGACCACCACCACCACGAGTTCCAAGTCTGATAGTTCAGTGACGTTATGCTGGCTGTCGTTTACCATATCGAGGTAGCTACGACGAAGGAAGTCAACATTGTAGATGTCAGAGCTAAAGAGCGGCACACTGGAGCAGTTCTGCGTCGATGTCTTCGTCTTGGACTCAAGAAACAACGAGAAATTCCTCGGAGTCGTGTCGCCTTGTAAAGTTTTCGTCACTAAAGGACTGTCACGGATGAGGCCGTCGCCCAAGTAGCCGGCAATTAGTGACGACGTGAAAACCCGCAAGGTTTCTTGTGGATTGGCCACACCCGCAGAACTGCCGTCGCGTACCAACACGCCGACAGGGAAATGTAGACATACTGGACTGCAGCGGCAACGACCGCAAGTCGCCGTGCCAAGGTGAAGACCGGCAGGTTGAAAATCTTGCGGTGGAGTCTGCCAAACTTGCGGAACTGGTTATCTTGAAGCGTCAGCGTCGACCGCGGCTGTGCAGAAGGTGCGCTGGTGTCTGCTGTAATACTCACCGATGTTCTCCCCATTTTCGATGTTTGTCTGCGAAGTGACCACGTTTAAACGTCTGCTTACGGCTCCGTTCGCGATAAAAGCTCATGCCAGCAGGAATAGCCATCCTACTTTCGTTAACCCGACCATACTTTTTGTCACGCAGTCGCGGGGAAGTTAGAAACGGACGACTTGTCATATCCCCGAGAGTTTTTGCAGTCACCACAAGCTCTTGGTCTTTGAAGGGTCCACGTACTACGTACTCGTTAGAAGACCACGGTGTCATGACGGCGGGTCCTGATGGGAAAGTCTTAACCGAGCAGTCTGGCGGTCCTCAACTCCAGAGCAGGACGCCGATGGGTCGAGCGTTCCGGCTCGTCCATCGAGTTTTTGTGTTTGGCGCCGCAGTTTGGTACGTGGTGATCTCGTTGATGGCCACCGACGCATCGCTGAAGATCCTCAGAGACCAAGAGCGCTTCGACAGCGGAGCGATCCCATTCGAGTCGCCGTTAATTGCTGGATACGTTGGTACTGACTCGATCCGCAAGAGTTCGCTGGTCGTGACTGCTCTTGGAGACTCGACCGCGCCGCGTAATGGCACGTTGTATCTGGAATCGGCTTCAAGCTCGTCGTTCAACCAATGTACCGCGGTGGTGCAAAGCGACTCGGCAGGGATCTACACGGACACTTTTCTGCGTTGGATCTGGAACGACTTGCAGGACAAAGTCGCATACAACATCACGCTGATGAACGACGTGGAGCTGGTCGTTCCGGTCGTCGACTGCGGCTTCGAAGGCCTCGTTGAAGCGGGTGCTGCCGCCGCACGGATCAACTACCTCGTGCGCTACAAGAACGACACGGACCGAGTGTTGATTCTACCAACCTCGATGGGAGTTCAGGACTACTACATCGGCGACCAATATGAGAGCGGATCGGCGCTTTTGTTGGTCTTCTCGGCCATCGAAACGCTGGCATCTTCTGACCCAGTTCCGCACTACTTTGCGTTGGCTTTGGACTACCCGTACGAGTACAAACCCGACTTTGAAGTGTGCACATTCTTCAACTACACGAGCGCGGGCTTCTGGTCGTTGCAGACCATTCCGCGTGACTCGTTTCTAAGACCGCCGAAGCCCGTGCTGACAGCGAGACAATTGGGGTTTTATCTGGACAAGGAGACGTCGCAAGTGAACCAAATCAATTTCCACTGGTGGCTAACGGAGGACGCGGCAACTGAGCTGTCCACCTGGACCTGGCACGGCAACGCCGTGATCCGAGACAACTGGGCGTGGGTGCACATGATCCACCTGCTCTTCGCTATCGACGTCATATTCCAGCTCTGTCTGCTGCTGTTCTTGGTGTACCGCAGCATGTTGCTCATGAGGTTCTGGATCGGCGACGCGTTCGCCTCCATCTCCAACGCGCTGCTGTATCGAGGCATCTACGTGATTATCTCGAACCACATTAACGGGTACTGGACTCTGACCGAGTTCAGTCTGGCGTTGGCCGACGGTCTCGGCGGGGAGTCACACGTCATGTATCGTCCGGAAATGGCCCACGCCGACATGTTAACCATCTACTTCAACCTCGTGAGCTTGCTGAGCTACATGTTCCGAGAGAAAGTAGACCCGATTTTCGTCATGGTCTGCTTCGAGGTGGGTTTCTACTGCCGCAAAGGGTTGGCAGCGATGATCCCGGCGTTGAAACGTGCCCTTATCAACTACTCAAATGTGGAGAGCGATTACGGACGGGTGGCAGTGAGCGACTTCCTGTCCAAACTGTCTCCGATGCGGCTCTGGACCGTGCATCCGGTCCACCAGAATGTTTGGCCGCTGCTGGTCAATACGTTTATGGTCATCTACAGCACGTTGATCGTCATCGTGCTGTACATGGTCATTCGGAAGCTGCTTAAATGCAGACACCCGGAGCAAGTAGGCAGTCAAAACTCGAAGAAGCGGCAAAACTCCGGGCTGTTTAACCGAGACTCGGAACCGCGGGAGCTCATGCAGTTCGAGACAGCCACGGGTTCCGTGCTCAAGAACCGCTTTGGTATCATCTCGACGTACGAGAACTACACGATCAAGAACGGCCAGCGGTTCACGTCAGGTGACGCCATTTACTGCAACGGCTTCGTGGTGGCCAACGACAAGTTTGTGATTTCGACCGAGGACTTGATGTCGCTCATTGCCATGAAGATCACCCGTGCGAGGTTTGTCAATATCTACGTGTACACATTAAAGAACGGCACAGACGTTAACCAGACGGCTCGGTTGGTGTACCCGGGGACGATCTCCTGGCACGACCTCGCCAAACTAGCAGTCAGTCACCTCGGCTAGTGATGCATCAAGTCTATTAGCTTTTTAAAACACCCCCTCCTAGGCAAGAATGTTAATGTTGAGGTGGGTGAAGTCGTTCCAGGTGAAAGTGTTGGGATACACGAGTCTGGCCGTGCGTTGCACCGTGTAGGCGTCCACTTCGTAAGCGTATACGTTGATGAAGCGCGTCTGTACGGCTTTGATCATGGCGATCGTTAGCAAGTCCTCGGTCGCGACCAAGAACTTGCCGTTGATGATCACGTAGCCCGAGCAGTAAACTCCGTCGGGCGATGCGAACTTGAGACCTTTGAAAAGACATAGTTCTTGTAGTCGGAGATAAGACCGAAGCGAGCTTGTAACTCGGCGCCCGTAGAGATCTCGAAGTTGGTCAGGTTGCCTTTCTGCGCTGTCGCTGCCCGCTCGTTGGTCGATCGCTCAGCGCTGCTCCTGCCGGTGAGACTTGGCGCCAAAGCGTCCGGATAGAAGCGCTTGTAGGTTTTGCGGACCACCACAAACAAGCAGAGCGTCCCCATTAAGATGTACTTGGGGTAGAACGACGCGACCACGAACTGGTTGTCGACACCGGCGAGTTTGTCGGTCGTCCACAACCGCATGGGGGACATTTCCTGTTGCAGGGCAGTGACCGTGGCGATTCCTTGCCGATACTCCATATTTGAGAATTTTGCCACGATCTTCAACACCCCCGGCGCCATCTTGACGATCGGCTGACGGTTATCGTGGATGGCCTCATAGAGGAACACCCCGATGGTGGGGTCGATCCGTTCCTTGGTAATGTGGCCGACAACGCCAAACAAGGCGAGGAACATGACCATCAAGTCGGCGTGGACGATCTCCGAGTGGATCGGAACCAATTGTGTGCCCGTGAGATCGTTGGCGTTGGAGAGACAAAACTCGAGCAACGTCCACTCGCCGTTGACGTACCACGATGCAAACACCAGCAGTCCACGCAACATGAGTGTGCTGTTCGACAGCGCCGCAAACGCGTCTCCAATCCACACTTTTCCTTCGAGGACGTTGCGGTAAACGATGACGGCAAGAACTCCCAGGGAGAAGAGCGTCTGCACGGTAAAGATGAGGTGAATACCGTGCACCCAAGCCCACGAGTCGAGGATGACCGGCTGGCCGCGCCATGCCCATTCGGACATGGCCGTCGCCGGACTTGAGCGCTCCACCGTCCACACCAAATTGCGGATATTCGACTGCTCCGTTTCAGCGCCAAGGTAGAAGCCACGTCTCCGTGCTGTTAGAACAGTCTTCACGGGGTTTTCGACAACGTCTTCCGGGATACTCGTGAGGTTCCAGTAGCCGCTGGCCGACGTGCCTTCCAGCGAGTAGACCTCGAACAACGGGTCGTGCGTGAAGGCGTAGTCCAGGCCAATAACGACGTACTGCTCCACTGTGGTCTCGCGCATGTCGGCGACCGTGAACAAGGTCGTAACCTGGGCAGGTCCGTATCGATTCGCCTCCGGGATGCGGTAGTCTTGCAGTGACACGGACGTGGTGACGAGCTCGATTTGACTGGGGTCGCTCTTGTGACGCACCAGGTTGAACACCCGTAGCAGTGACGGGTCTGCATCTACCAGTGGCGGCGTTGTGCAGTCGATGACAGGGGCAATCAGCTCCAAGTCGCTCAGCTGCGTCAAGTTGTAGGAACTCTTGGCAATGAGCGTCTCGAAGTTCGACCGCAGGAATGAGTTGCTGTAGATGTTGGCGTCGAACAATTCCACGTGGCTGCAGTTGACGAATGACGTGGTGTTGGCCGATTCTAGAAAGACCGGGTAGTCACGTGGGGTGGTGTCACCGCCGAGAACCGAGTGCACCAGCGCACTGTCCGCAATCGCGGCTTGGCCGAGATACCCGAGGATCAGCTCGGACTCCATAGTCCCGAACGATCTGGAAGCGATGGGGTGCCTCCCAGGACTTGGAACGTGACGAACGTGGCTCGTTGGTAGTTGGTCAGACACATGAGAGCGGCTCCCACGCCCGTGACTCGGCGGACAAGGTTGAAAAGCTGCACTCGAGTGACCCGCTTCTTCTTGATGCGTTGACCGCCGCTATTTGTCCGGTCAGTTGAGATGCCCGACGTCATGGCACTTTTGTTGGGCGACACTTGCGCGTTCGGTTGCCCCATGGTGGAGGTCACTTGGCTGCTGGACGGGCTAAAGGGGAATGCAGTGTGTGACCAAGGAATTCCGAGTGCTTCAGACCAGAACTCGGTGTCTCGAAGCCCCAAATAGTTGTTACTGCAATCTCAATCTGCCTCGAGTCATGACACGGAGGGCTCGAATTAGAACCATCATACAAGAAACGTCGACACAAGAGCCTATTTCCTCAATCAACCTGTCGATCAAATATTCATCGCATAAGAAAATGTCCGTCTGGCTGACTAGCCTGGCCGAAATGCCTCTCAGCACAGCACCGACACGTCAAGACGCGCCAGATCCGACCACGTCAGAGTCGTCGGGTATACGAGTCTCGAGGTTTCTTTGACCGCGCATCCCTTGATGATCTCATAGACGTAAATGTTGGTGAATCGGACACGCGTCAGTTTCATCAGCACCAACGGGATCAAATCTTGCGTGGCCACCAAAACTTGCCGTTCACGACCAGGAAGCCGTTCCCGTAGACGGCGTCGATGGTCGCGAGCAGCTGGTTGTCTTGCATAATGTAATTTTCGTAGCCTGCGATGATCCCGTAGCGTTTCCGCAATGCCGAGCCCGTGGCGGCCTCAAACGACGTCAAATCGATCTGCTGGGAGTCCACTTTGTATGCACTTGGCCGTCGGCCGTTCATCCCATCGCTGTGGTGTTCGTACCGAGCGATTTTCTGGGCCACGATGTACGCCATGACGAGCACGATGGGGCTGAAGATCGCCAGCGAGATCGAAGCAACGACCGGCATGCGATCGATACGAAGTCCGTACGCAGTCAGGAGCTTCATGGGCGACAGTTTGTCGAGCCCGGGGCTAATGTTCAGAAGTCCTCGCGTCGTGTCGACTATGGCGAAATTGGTGATGTTGTCCCTGAGTGTCGGGAACAGACTCGCCAACGCCACGCGGTAGCCCCAGCCGAGCTCAAACGTGCCGAACGCCAGCAACGGGTCGATGCGTTCGCGGGTCAAGTAGCTCAAGAGGGCGACGATGTTCAAGTAGATCGACAGCAGATCGGCTTGCACGAGCTCCGGCTTGTAAAAGATAACGTGCAGACCCGTGACTGAGTCGCCGATAGAGATCGTCATCTTGGTGATGGTCCAGAAGCCGTTCAACTGCATGCATATGAGCACCACCACACCACGATATAGCAGCAGGTTGGAGATACCGGAGAACGCATCACCCACCCAGATGTGGCCCTGGCAAAGCCGACGGTAGATCACGAATGCTAGCACGGTCAAGTGGAAGATGACACCAAGCGCGAAAAAGCCGTGAATAGCATGTGCCCAAGCCCATGAGTCATGGAGCACAGCGCGACTGTACCATCGCCACTCTTGCAGCTCTTCCAACGGGGTTTTGGGGATATCCCAATGCGCCGTCTCGATGTTGGACTGAGCGGTGGGGTCATTCAAGTAGCGACCAAATCGACGAGCCATGCGGATGACCTTCGCTGGATCGTTATTACGCTCGTTCGGCATCACCTTGAGCATCCAGTAGTTGTCTTCGTTGATGCCTTCGAGCTCCGCGTACTCGAAGACCGGTTCGGACACGTACGGGTAATTCAAAGCGACAGCAACATGGTGGACGAGATTGGTAGCCTGGAGATCGTCAATAGCAGCGACCATCACCACCAACCCCGCACCTTTCTGGAACTGCTGGTCCACAGCGTAGTCTTGGATGGAGAGTGAGGTTGACAGTAGAAACACTTTTGTGGGGTCGCTCTTTTGTCGTGTGAGATAAAACACTCGAGCGATGGTACGGTCTCCCGAAATGAGCAAGTCGAACACGCAGTCGACGACGGGGACGATCAGCTCCAAGTCCTGGACATAGCTGAGGTTGTACGATGCGTACGTCTGCAGACTCGAGAATATGGAGCGTAGATATTCGTTACTGTAAATGTCGGCGTCGAAGCTCGACACGTCCGAGCAGCCCGTGAACGACTGCGCTGTGGCCGTCTCGAGATACAAAGAATCGTTGCGTGGGGTGGTCGATCCTGCGAGCACGTTCTTCACCAAGTGACTGTCTTGGATTGTTGTGGTGCCCACGTAGCCACCGATGAGCTTGGACATGTGAGTTTCAATCGGGAGATCGTGCGACACGACCCCGCGTAGCACTAGTATTGCCGTCGAGAACGACTGCAGTGAGATCATGACATACATGACCGCAGCCACGAACACGGCAGTGCGGTACAACACAAACCCGACTGTGGCCGTTGAAAGACGCTCGTTTGGTTGGACAAACATCTCCATTGGCGATGGTGGAGTCCCCAAACCGATCTGCGACGGGATCGTCGTCGAGTCCCCGTCTTGCTCCACGTCTTGTTCGCTTTCGTCGTCGATGGGAACGTCCTCCATCTGCACGTCATTTCTCGAGATGCTTTTCAGCGATTTCATCCGGCCGATTGAGTTACTAAGTGTTGCGAGTTCCGAGGAGCGATAAGACACAGCGTGGGCAGAGCTCGTCCCCAAGAACGGAGGAGAGGTTTTGGTGTATTTGCGGAGAAAACAAATCGGTCTCGGGGCATAACTGCCGATGAGCTTCGAACGACGTATAACAAGACACCTTTCACTGCTATCTTATCGCGTCCATGAAGATACGTGTCAAAATGCAAAGCTTACGTGTTTTTCCATTAGCATTATTTACTGCTCGCAAAGGCGGGAAGCATTTCTTATGGCAGCGTGGAGACGTCGAGGTTTCGTAGGTCGGTCCACGATATGGTGGTTGGATACACCAGTTGAGCAGTCTGGTTGACTCCGTCCTTGATGATCTCGTAGACGAAGATGTTGGTGAAGCGGATTCGCGTCACCTTCATCAAAAGCAGCGGCAGTAAGTCCTGAGCACCGACTAGAAATTTCCCGTTCACAACAAGGAATCCGTTGCTATACACGGCGTCGATCGTCGCCATCGTGCGCGTGCCATTCGCCACGTAGTTGTCGTAGCCTGAAACAACTCCAAACCGCTTGCTCAGTGCTGCTCCCGTTGCCACTTCGAACGTAGTGAGTTGCTCCGGATCGGTCTGCGCTGCATCTTTCAAGTACGTCGTGGACGTACGGCGACCCACCCTGATGCCCCCACCGTCTGAAAACTCAATGTACCGGATCGCTTTTCGGGCGATAATGTACGCAACGACAGCAAGTATTGGGGTGAAGATGGACACCACCACAGAGAACACGACCGGTCTTCGGTTCGCCCCCAGTCCATACGCTGTCAATAGATCCATCGGCGAGAGGTTGCCCAAGCCGGAACTCACTTCCAGAAGCCCCGACGTCGCGTCTCTGATGGCAAAGTTTGCGATGTGAGTCCTCAGCGACGGGTACAACTGCGCCAGCTCGACTCGGTGGTTCCAGCCCAACTCGAACGTACAGAACGTCACTAATGGGTCCAATCGCTCTCGAAACAAGTAGCTGAGTACGCTAACGATATTCAAATACAATGCCAGCAGATCTGCGTGCACGAGCTCAGGCTTGTAGTAGATGGTGTAGCTCTTAGAGATTGTATCTCCGATGGCAATGCTCATTTTCGTGATGGTCCAGTATCCGTTCAAGTGGTTGCATACGAGCACGATCACGCCGCGGTACAGCAGCAAGTTGGAGATTGTGGCGAACGCGTCGCCCACCCAGAAGTGACCCATTCGCAGACGTCGGTAGATAACAAACGCCAAGACGAGCAAATTGAAGATGACGCTCGCCGCGAACAAGCCGTGGATGGCATGCGTCCAGGCCCACGTGTCGTGCAGCACGGTCCTGCCTTTCCACCGCCACTCGCTCACCTCCATCGCCGGCGTATTCGGCAGGTCCCAGTGGGCGATTTCGATGTTGGACTGCGAGGTCGGATCGCTCAAGTACCGACCAAAGCGACGTGCCATCCGAACGTCCTTGGCCGGGTCTTGATTCTGTTCGTTCGCGAGAGTTTTCAGCAGCCAAAAGTTGTCCTTGTCAGTGCCCTCGAGCTCCGAGTACTCGAAGACCGGCTCGATGACGTACGGGTAGTTGAAGGCGACGGCCATGTGGTGATTTAAACCCGTTGTGTTCATGTCCTCGATGGCCGCAACCTTGAGAATCACCGCGGACCCTCGTTGAAATTGCTCGTCGGTCATGTAGTCCTGGGCCGATAATGACGTTGATAGCAGCAACACCTTTGACGAATTGGTTGCTTGTCGAGTCAAGTAGTACACCCGCACAAGTGTGGTGTCACCCGACACGAGATAATCGAACGTGCAGTCCACAACGGGTGCGATTAATTCCAACTCTTTAACGTAGCTGAGGTTGTACGACGCATACGTTTGTAGTCTTGAAAAGATGTACCGTAAGTAGTTGTTGCCGTACATTTCAGTGTCGAAGTTCGATACACCCCAGCAGCCAACGTTCGAGTGCACCCACGGCGTGACGAGATAGATGGTGTCGTTGCGAGTACTGGAGTCGCCTTTGAGAACTTGCTGGATCAATGGCCCGTCAAGAATTGTGGTCGTACCAGCATAGCCAGCCATGAGTTTGGTCGTGTGGATTTGGAGCGGTAGGTCGTGCGACACTGAGTTTTCCAGGATCTTGACTGCCGTCGAGAACGAATGGAGCGAAATCTCCACATACCACACGGCGACCCCAAATACTGCTAGACGGTGGAGTAGCCGAAGGAAGCGCAAGATCGAAGCGCTTTGAGACGTCTTCAAGAAGTTGTTGTTGCTGTCCAGAGCGCGATGAGAGGAGCTGAGACTGCTATTTGACGGCGGGTCGGTGGCGAGGTCAGCAAACTTTTCCATCTTGACCGATGGCTCGCGTATTGAGAACTGAGGTGGATGCAAAGTTGTCGCTGTTTTCCTCACTTCTGAGCTAACTCCAAATCTTAGACACGAATTAATAGCATGTTGCCGTCTGCATAAGAACTGCTGTGTCGACATTGCAAAGTTAGCCCTTCCACATTTCTTGTCGGACATGTTTATTGTCGTCGAATAGTTTATGGACTCTATCTCTATGGGTGGACATCGACGAATGAACTATGCAGTCTATGCAAGGATGTTAATGTTGAGGAAGACCAGGTCCTGCCAAGTCAGCGTCTCTGGGTATACCAATCGAGCTGTCCGCTGGACAGTGTTGCCTTCCACTTCGTACACGTACACGTTCGTGAATCGTGACCGGAAGGCCTTGATCATAATGATGGACAGCAAGTCCTTGGAGCCCACCAGAAACCTCCCGTTGGCAACCACGTAGCCAGAACAGTAGACACCGTCAGCCGATGCGAATTTGAGGCCTTTGAAGAACACGTAGTTCTTATAGTCCGAGATGAGCCCGTAGCGCGCTTCAAGTTCTGCGCCGGTCGACAGCTCGAAGTTGGTGAGGTTGCCCTTCTGCGCATTAGCAGCTTTTTCGTTGGTGGATCGGTCGGCGCTGCTTCGTCCAGTGATGCCCACCGGCTTTTGATCGGGATGGAAGTGGTGGTAGATCTTCCGCATCCCCACATACACGAGCACAATGGAAATCAGCAGCACTTTGGGGAACAGCATCGACGCCAGGAAGTTGAAGTCGATTCGTGCGAGCATGTGAGTCGTCCAGAGCCGCATGGGGACAGCTTCTTTGCGCGTCAGTGACGGCGGCAATGCCGAGATGGTACTCGGTATTGGCGTAGTTGGTTACCGCCGCTTTCACGGTCGAGACTGAGCGAATGATACTGTTGCGGTTGGAGTGGATCCCTTCAAACAAGAACAACGCGAACGCTGGGTCGATGCGTTCTTTGGTAATGCGCCCGATGAGGCCGATAATACTGAGAAACATGACGAGCAAGTCTGCGTGCGCCAGCTCGGCGTAGAACGGAATGTTTTGGATGTTGCCGATCGAGTTGGCGCCAGCGAGACAGAACTCCACCAAGGTCCAGTATTCGTTCACTTGCCAGGACGCCATGACCAGAAATCCACGCATCATCAACGTCCCGTTCGACACGGACGCAAACGCGTCGCCGATCCAGATCTTGCCCATGCGCAGGTTCCGAAACACCAAGATCGCCAGCACTCCCAGCGAGAAGATCGTCTGCCACGCGAAGATCACGTGAATGCCGTGCACCCACGCCCAAGAGTCGAAAATGGTGGGCTCGCCATACCATTCCCAGATCGACAACGCGCGCGCAGGACTCTCTGTCTCAACAATCCAGCGCAGATTCTTTATGTTGGCTTGCTCGGACTCGGCATGCAGGTAAAACCCACGGCGGCGGCCAGTGCGAACCCTTTTGATCGGGTCCGCCGAGATGTTTCGTGCGATGCTGGACAACTCCCAAAACCCGTCCGGCGACACGCTGTCCAGTGTGTACGCGTCAAATGCAGGAGAGCTCGTGTAGGGATAATCCAGCCCAAGCACGAAAAACTGCTCCACCGTGGTGGCCCGCATGTCGTTGACAGAAAACAACGTAGCCAGGATCGCCGGTCCGACGCGACTCTGCTCATTAATACGGTAATCTTGCACCGATAGCGAAATGGCGACGATCCTTACGTCCGTTGGGTCATTCACGCCGCGAACCAAGTTGTAAACCCGCAGCAAACTCGGGTCACCAGTCACCAGCGGCGGAGACGTGCAGTCCACCACGGGCATGATAAACTCCAAGTCGTTGAGGATCGAGATATTGTACGAGCTGGTGGCGATTAAACCAAGAAAGCCGCTGTACAAAAAGGACTGCGTGTAGATGTCGGCATCGAGCTGCGCGGTATCTCCGCAGTTGTCGAACGAAGTAGTATTTGCCGACTGCAGAAACAACGTCTGGTTTCGTGGAGTCGTGTCCCCGCCCAACACATTCTGCACCAGCGGACTGTCTCGAATGAGTTCGTTGCCAGCATAGCCGACGATCAATTCAGCTTCAAGCGTGCCGAATGACTGCGTGCCGACCTGTGTCCCTTGTAGCACATTAAACGTCCTGTATGTGGCTTGCAATCCGACGCCCGCGTACATTAATGCCGCCCCGACACCTGCCACTCGACGGGCCAAGTTGAAAAGCTGAGCGCCGGTGATCCGCTTCTTTCCGTGCTGAGCTCCATGGCGAGCAGGTTTCTTTGCTCCTGTTGGTGCTACCCGCGACACCGCCGCTGCCATCCCTGCCTGGTTGAATTGGGTTGCTGCCACTGTGGTTGTCAGCAATGTGGACAAGTGAGAAGAGGGCAATCGACTGGAATAGCTCGACCGTCACTGGCGCCAACTGCAACAGCTTTCGAGGCAGGAATAACTATCATAACCCCGAAGGTTCGTTGGTGCTCCGACAAGAAATGGAGGAAATAGTTGAGACTGCAAGATCAGACTTGAGCTGGCAATTGATATACCTACCTGGATTCACCGCTAGGAAAGTTTGGCGACTCCGAGGTGTCGGAGGTCGGACCATGGGATGGTACTCGGGTACACCAACTGCGCCGTTTGCTTGACGCCACTGTTGGCAATCACTTCGTAGATGTAGAGATTGGTGAAGCGAACCCGCGTGAGCTTCATCAAAATCAGCGATAGGATATCCTCTGTCGCGATGAGGTACTTGTGATTGGCGAGGAGGTAGCCATTGCCGTACACCGCGTCGATCGAGGCGTAGCGCTTGTTATCTCGGACCAAGTAGTTGTCGTAGCCGGAAATCACACCGAACCGCTTGCTCAGTGCTGCGCCTGTGGCTGTTTCGAAGGACGTTAGCTGGTCGTCTTGCGGTTGGATTTCCTTGAGAGTTGAAGCGTATTGACTTGTCCTGCTGGCATTCGCTGCGTTGTCGCGCTGTTGTAAGTAGCGAAAGCCCTTCCGGGCCAGGATATAGACCAGTAGAAGCGTCATGGTGCTGAAAATGGCCACCACGGTCGAGATGACAACCCGTTTACGGTCGACCGTGATGGCGTGCACCGTCCAGAACATCATGGGGGACAGTCTCGCTAGGAACGGACTCACTTTCACGAGGCCGAGCCAGTGATCGTTCACTGCGAAGTTGACGACGACGGACTTCAACGCTGCAAGCTTTTCGACCAGCTCGACGCGGTAGCTGAAGCCCATCTCGAAAGCCGCAAACGCAAGCACCGGGTCGATTCGTTCTTTGAAGAGATAGCTGAGCACACTGGTCACGTTCAGAAAGAACGTCAGCAGATCAGCATGCACGAGCTCCGGACGATAATGAACCGTTTGCAGCCCTGTGATCTCGTTGCCGATGGAGAGGCAGAACTCGGTGAGCGTCCAATATCCGTTTAGGTGGTTCGAGACGAAGACCAGAACCCCTCGGTAGAGCAGCGCGTTCGAGATGGTCGCGAACGCATCGCCCACCCAAAGTGGCCCGCTCGGAGTCGACGGTAGATGACGAAAAAGAGCACGCCGAGGTCGAACAGCACGTCGAGCGCGAAGATGCCGTGGATAGCGTGCGTCCAGGCCCACGAGTCGTGCAGTGAAGCGAGCACGTGCCACTGCCATTGACTCAGCTCCGTTGTCGGATCGGTCGGCAAATTCCACGACACGATTTCAATGTTAGACTGCGCAATGGGGTCAACGATGTAGCCTCCCATACGACGTGCCGAGCGCACTTCCTTGATCGGGTCGATGCTGCCGGGGGTCGGGATGTACTGCAGAAGCCAGAAGTTGTCGGTGGCCACTCCGATGAACTCGGTATATACGAACTGCGGCTCAGCTTCGTATGGGTAGTTTAGTGCGGTCGCGAAGTGGTGTTCCACATCCGTCGCCTGCATGTTCTCGATCGCTGCGATGGTTACGAACAATCCCGCCCCACTCTGGAACTGCTGCGTCACTTGGTAGTCCTGCGACGACATGGACGTCGACAGCAGCAGCGTCTCTGTCGGATTGCTCTTCTGTCTCACTAGATAGAACACGCGGACCACCGTCTTGTCGGATGAGGCCAACAGGTCAAAGGTGCAGTCCACGACGGGGCAGATGAGCTCCAGATCTGCGAGGTACGTGAGATTGTACGTCGCCTGCTGCTGCAACGACAGGAACATGAACCGAAGGAACGTGTTGTCGTAGACCTGGGCTTCAAAGCCGTCCACCGTCGTGCAGCCCGTGAAGGAACGAGAGGTCATCGACTCGAGGTACAGCGTGTCGTTCCGCAGTGCCGTCGAGTTCTTGAGCACCGTCTTGACCAGCGGACTGTTGTTGATGGCCCCATTGCCGGCGAAAGGCGCCATGAGGTCGGTCGTGTGCTGGATGACCCCCAAGTCTTTGGACTCGAAGCCTCGCAAGACCGTGTAGGACGCCATGGAAGCTTTCGCCGAGATGGCCACGTACCACAGCGCGAGCGCGAACACGATCAAGCGGTGGAAGAGGCGAAAGAACTCGAACCGCCCGGCGACGGCCTCGATGCGGTCCAGCGTCCCGATCGAAGCGGTGGCGTCTCTGGACATTTTGACGTCGGCGTTGCAGTCGGCAAGTTGAAGAGTTGGATCGTAACCACAGTGTCGTTTGGTATCCGATTTTGGTAGCTGCTAATAGCAGCGTCCGCTGCTGCAGCCTTACTGGTATCAAAAGTTCTTCCAGCATCGGTTGTCCGCACCACACCTTTACTTTACTCTGTGGGTCTTTATCGTTTTACTCGCTTTCGATGATGTAGGGTCTGTTGAATTTTGCTCCATAGTATAGTACTACCTAGCACCCGTGGTAATGATTCGTGTTAATATGCATAAAATAGTTATAAAAAAATATCTGTCAAACGATTGGTCAATTTTCGTCATGGTAAAACACTTGCTCATGAAGACACAGGGTGTTAAGGCTTATCTCTCTGTCTAATGCTTATTTTCAAGATTGCTCTAAGCTGTCTTCCGATGTCTAACAGTTAGTGTTTTCGTTTTAGGAACTTGGCATGTTTGTAAATACGGACGAAGTGAAATGTGAATCCAAGCTGCCATCCTGAGCGGGATGAGTCAACGCTTTTCCGGGAATGCAATGACGCCGGCTATACTTATAGGACTGGAGACGGCAGATGGAATAATTCTTCTTGAAAATTCAAAAATGGCAACTTAAGCGACTAGAACTTCCAGGTGTTTGAAGATGATCAGCGTGAACTGACCGTGGAAGTCATGAGCGCTTCTGTGCTCATACTCGACGTTCGGGTATGTGACTGCGTATGGTCAAGACATAGTCACTGATAAACGTTGTTTGACGATCACAATTTTGCGCAATAGACTATTCGCTGGAAGCTCTTTGAAGTCGTCCAGCGACTGAGTCGGCTTTGGAGGGTTGAGTAGTAAAGGTACTACGGATTTGCACCGTTATGATAAATTCGCGGTCTCTTGTCGCCAACAAATGTAGACGCGGAAATACCAGAGTGTGCCGACTGGGAGAGGGGGTAGCTCATGCCGCCAAGATGGATGCCCATCTCGACCACCACGGGCGTCTGGAGATTATTGCGACAAAAACGCCGTTTATCCGTCAATGCGGCGAGCTAGGGGCGCAATCACGTAGCATTGTAGTTTTAGCGAGTCCCGCTCATTTGATGAGGAGGACGGGTCCCCTTCGGTTGGACTGGGCTAACACGTGACGATGCGCCGCGCGTCATGTTGAGCGCGAGTGACTAGGACACCAGCTCGTTCATTCTTGTGTACCGCTCATATGAGTCGGATATGCATCGCCCAAACTGTTTGATGGAGAGCCTGTCAAGCCGGCCGCGACCATCGCCGTTGCACCGCCGCTTCTCATGGAGTGGGTACCGAACTTTGTGGGGTTAGCTCCGACCGGGACGGCGGCTGCTTCGATTGCTTGTGCCAGAGCGTTTGCGGAAAGGACTTTGCTAGGTCGTACCGAGCAGAACGCTTGGTTGTCGTCTGCAAAGTGAAGTTGATGCTTGAGCTCCCAAACCGCTAGCACAGGGCAGTCAGCTTGATCCCCAGCGATGTAGCGTCCTCTTCGTACCCTCCCCGGCTTGATCCGTTTTGCTTCGGCGTAAATTGTCCGTGACAGCTACGACCTCGCTGAGCTTTATCGTGCATCGTCCCGAGCGGCTTGCGAATTGTTGTCGCAGATAATATACGGTTTTATCTTCTTTCCGTCAGCTAGATATTCGGATCTTCGTAGCAAAAGAAAAAGCCCAAGACCACAGCCCCTCCAGAGGACGCGGTCATGGCTGTTTCTGAAGTTGCACTGCCGCCGAATTTCGATGGGAATCACCAAAGTGACAGGCTGCTTCTGGCTTGGTGGGAGCAACAACCTCTACATCCCTCGCACGGCCAAGACGTGTCCTTCGTGTAGGCCAACTGTGTATCCTCGTTCACGCTTATGATACCACGCAATGTGGCTAATCGTGGACAGAATGGTATTCGGGGAGAGCGGATGCCCTGTGGAGGAGACTCCAGAGTGTCAGTAGTGAACGGCGAATAGTGCACGTTGATAGGGGTGCTGCAGGGTGCCTTGTGGGGGCCATCGTGAGAAGCCGCGCTTTCCGCACCAAGACAGCTACTTCTTCCATGTCACGGGATATTTTGGTCGTGATCCTGGGGTCATCGCGTAACACTGAAGTCGGCCGAAAATTCCAAGTAGATCTTGCGAATTGGTGTAGGAAGTGAGACCAGTGACCTTAGCGACGAGAAGTTAGTCCAGACGTTATTGTAGGGTGGTGTCCACGCTCGAGATCCGAAATCGGCCATCGTGTTGATTGATCCCGGTAAGTGGCTGAACGAGGTTCGAAACCCATAAACCGCTTCAGCGAGGCCAGTCCGTGAGATTTACTGAGCCAACTTATTTGAACTGGACAGATGGTTTGTCCAGGAAATTGCCGTTGTGTTGTCAGGCCATGCGTGAACGTGAATAATGTCGAGTGTAGAAGTGGATCTCCAAATGGGTGTGAAACACCACGCCGCGAACGCTATGCACAACTGCTTGCGGACGTTAATGTTGAAGCCGTCTGTTCCTGTTGCTCATCGGATCAATTCTATTTTTTCGTCAAACTGAATCTGGATAAATTGCTTTGTGGTAGATCGAGAACGGCAAGGCTGAGGTTGCTTGCGTCCACGTATAGGTGAATGTCTGGCTGCTGAAGTTTTGCATAGAGTGATAACGGCTTAGCCTTCTGCTAGGATTGTTTCAAACCATTGCAGGTCCAGCTGCATGCCTTTGTTAATTGGAAAGGACTCATGATGCTGTGCTTTCATGCAGGACACATCGAGGTTTTCGTAAAATAGCTTCGCTGCACGCAAGCATGTCCAAACAGTGCCATTGTCTTGGACAAATTAGCCCCGATCTTGGACCAGATAGCCCCAGACGGATGGATGGATTCCGTCCATGCTTGACCAGTCAAGCGTTCGTATGGCCTTCGAACTGACTGTGGGGAGATCTGGTCGGATTGGGTGCGGGCACACTTCTTTGCGAGGTCACTCCTTGGTCCTATCGCACACGAACGCTAACACAAGCCACCGTCTGGTGTGTGTAAACCCTCTGGGTGCGTGATGAAGCCGTTCAGCTGCGGGTAGGAAGCAAAAGAAAAGAGGACGAAAGCGGAGCATAATGCGCCGCGAATGAGCGCTGCCACCGTACCCCGAACGCCCCAAACTCGAGACAGCTCCGCGCACGGAACTCCCTCGCGTCCTAGCGCACGACCGCAAAGAAGCAAGCACCCCCGTGGGGCTCGAACCCACGACCACTGGCTTAAAAGGCCAGCGCTCTACCGACTGAGCTAGACGGGTGTACCTTCTCACGTACACACACAATTGTCAAAACCTGCATACATACACAAAAACAAACAACCACCACCAACACCGCACCCAACACACCAACACACACCTACGGACTACCCACTGCCACCACACATGCTCCTCCACCGCGGATCGCGCATACACTCATCCCACGCGACGTCGGAAACCAACAAAAACACCCTCGGCACGGCACCCAACGCTGGACAACTCCACGCGCGCACGCCGCGACGACGCAGTCCGACGCGCTGCTCGCGAGCGTGTGCGTGCTCACCACCCTCAAGGTCACGAGCGCGGCCACAACAAACGGGCCGTGCTGCCAAGACATCACATTGGCTGATCCCGTAGCTGCTGCTCCAGTTCATACGTCTTTTGTCATTTGTCCATGGGTTTCACCAAGGCATCTACGGTGAAGCTAGGCATCAACAATGAAGCTAGGCAACAACGACGAAGCTGAGCGGTATTCTCGACAACAACGATAACCTTCTGCATCGCTCGACACTTCGTTCGCAACCCGCACTGGCTCAGCATTGGCTCGTGCTCGTCACTGCAAATCACTCCAGCTATCGACTCCCCATCAACACACGGCACTCCGCCTACCGACCCACTTAGGACACGGCTAAAACGTGTATGTGCGTTAGCGGTTAGGTACGACACCGCTCTCTCTTCTACTCTCTGCCTTCTCCGTATCTCTCTCTCTCTCTCTCTCTACTTGTCTTCGTATGGCTCTGTCGCTTTGACTGTGAAGAAGCTTGCCCATGGTCTCCATGCTTGCCACTGAAAAGCTCGCCACTCAAGGTTCGCCACTCAAAGCTCGCCTTCCTGCTGGAACGAAAAACTGGAAGGCCGTAGTAGACAACTAAATCTTTCCAGCGAAGTGCTTGCTCTCTGGCTTAGCCCAGCCGACTAGGACGTGTTTTTATGGGTGGCGGATTATGAAAACCCTTGTTCAATATACGGGCATGTCACCAATGTCCAGACAGACGCCCATTGTCTTGGACAAATTAGCCCCGATCTTGGACCAGATAGCCCCAGACGGATGGATGGATGTTCCGTCCATGCTTGACCAGTCAAGCGTTCGTATGGCCTTCGAACTGACTGTGGGGAGATCTGGTCGGATTGGGTGCGGGCACACTTCTTTGCGAGGTCACTCCTTGGTCCTATCGCACACGAACGCTAACACAAGCCACCGTCTGGTGTGTGTAAACCCTCTGGGTGCGTGATGAAGCCGTTCAGCTGCGGGTAGGAAGCAAAAGAAAAGAGGACGAAAGCGGAGCATAATGCGCCGCGAATGAGCGCTGCCCCGTACCCCGAACGCCCCAAACTCGAGACAGCTCCGCGCACAGAACTCCCTCGCGTCCTAGCGCACGACCGCAAAGAAGCAAGCACCCCCGTGGGGCTCGAACCCACGACCACTGGCTTAAAAGGCCAGCGCTCTACCGACTGAGCTAGACGGGTGTACCTTCTCACGTACACACACACAATTGTCAAAACCTGCATACATACACAAAAACAAACAACCACCACCAACACCGCACCCAACACACCAACACACACCTACGGACTACCCACTGCCACCACACATGCTCCTCCACCGCGGATCGCGCATACACTCATCCCACGCGACGTCGGAAAACCAACAAAAACACCTCGGCACGGCACCCAACGCTGGACAACTCCACGCGCGCACGCCGCGACGACGCAGTCCGACGCGCTGCTCGCGAGCGTGTGCGTGCTCACCACCCTCAAGGTCACGAGCGCGGCCACAACAAACGGGCCGTGCTGCCAAGACATCACATTGGCTGATCCCGTAGCTGCTGCTCCAGTTCATACGTCTTTTGTCATTTGTCCATGGGTTTCACCAAGGCATCTACGGTGAAGCTAGGCATCAACAATGAAGCTAGGCAACAACGAACAACGAAGCTGAGCGGTATTCTCGACAACAACGATAACCTTCTGCATCGCTCGACACTTCGTTCGCAACCCGCACTGGCTCAGCATTGGCTCGTGCTCGTCACTGCAAATCACTCCAGCTATCGACTCCCCATCAACACACGGCACTCCGCCTACCGACCCACTTAGGACACGGCTAAAACGTGTATGTGCGTTAGCGGTTAGGTACGACACCGCTCTCTCTTTATACCTTGCCTTCTCCGTATCGAAACTCTGTCGCTTTGACTGTAAAGACACGCTTGCCGTCATGGTCTTGCGTGATTGTTGATCTGAATTGCCCAAGCGCGCATGCCACTCAAAGCTCGCCACTCAAGGTTCGCCACTCAAAGCTCGCCTTCCTGCTGGAACGAAAAACTGGAAGGCCGTAGTAGACAACTAAATCTTTCCAGCGAAGTGCTTGCTCTCTGGCTTAGCCCAGCCGACTAGGACGTGTTTTTATGGGTGGCGGATTATGAAAACCCTTGTTCAATATACGGGCATGTCACCAATGTCCAGACAGACGCCCATTGTCTTGGACAAATTAGCCCCGATCTTGGACCAGATAGCCCCAGACGGATGGATGGATGTTCCGTCCATGCTTGACCAGTCAAGCGTTCGTATGGCCTTCGAACTGACTGTGGGGAGATCTGGTCGGATTGGGTGCGGGCACACTTCTTTGCGAGGTCACTCCTTGGTCCTATCGCACACGAACGCTAACACAAGCCACCGTTTGGTGTGTGTAAACCCTCTGGGTGCGTGATGAAGCCGTTCAGCTGCGGGTAGGAAGCAAAAGAAAAGAGGACGAAAGCGGAGCATAATGCGCCGCGAATGAGCGCTGCCCCCGTACCCCGAACGCCCCAAACTCGAGACAGCTCCGCGCACGGAACTCCCTCGCGTCCTAGCGCACGACCGCAAAGAAGCAAGCACCCCCGTGGGGCTCGAACCCACGACCACTGGCTTAAAAGGCCAGCGCTCTACCGACTGAGCTAGACGGGTGTACCTTCTCACGTACACACACACAATTGTCAAAACCTGCATACATACACAAAAACAAACAACCACCACCAACACCGCACCCAACACACCAACACACACCTACGGACTACCCACTGCCACCACACATGCTCCTCCACCGCGGATCGCGCATACACTCATCCCACGCGACGTCGGAAAACCAACAAAAACACCTCGGCACGGCACCCAACGCTGGACAACTCCACGCGCGCACGCCGCGACGACGCAGTCCGACGCGCTGCTCGCGAGCGTGTGCGTGCTCACCACCCTCAAGGTCACGAGCGCGGCCACAACAAACGGGCCGTGCTGCCAAGACATCACATTGGCTGATCCCGTAGCTGCTGCTCCAGTTCATACGTCTTTTGTCATTTGTCCATGGGTTTCACCAAGGCATCTACGGTGAAGCTAGGCATCAACAATGAAGCTAGGCAACAACGACGAAGCTGAGCGGTATTCTCGACAACAACGATAACCTTCTGCATCGCTCGACACTTCGTTCGCAACCCGCACTGGCTCAGCATTGGCTCGTGCTCGTCACTGCAAATCACTCCAGCTATCGACTTCCCATCAACACACGGCACTCCGCCTACCGACCCACTTAGGACACGGCTAAAACGTGTATGTGCGTTAGCGGTTAGGTACGACACCGCTCTCTCTTTACCTTGCCTTCTCCGTATCAAAACTCTGTCGCTTTGACTACAAAGACACGCTTGCCGTCATGGTCTTGCGTGATTGTTGATCTGAATTGCCCAAGCGCGCATGCCACTCAAAGCTCGCCACTCAAGGTTCGCCACTCAAAGCTCGCCTTCCTGCTGGAACGAAAAACTGGAAGGCCGTAGTAGACAACTAAATCTTTCCAGCGAAGTGCTTGCTCTCTGGCTTAGCCCAGCCGACTAGGACGTGTTTTTATGGGTGGCGGATTATGAAAACCCTTGTTCAATATACGGGCATGTCACCAATGTCCAGACAGACGCCCATTGTCTTGGACAAATTAGCCCCGATCTTGGACCAGATAGCCCCAGACGGATGGATGGATGTTCCGTCCATGCTTGACCAGTCAAGCGTTCGTATGGCCTTCGAACTGACTGTGGGGAGATCTGGTCGGATTGGGTGCGGGCACACTTCTTTGCGAGGTCACTCCTTGGTCCTATCGCACACGAACGCTAACACAAGCCACCGTCTGGTGTGTGTAAACCCTCTGGGTGCGTGATGAAGCCGTTCAGCTGCGGGTAGGAAGCAAAAGAAAAGAGGACGAAAGCGGAGCATAATGCGCCGCGAATGAGCGCTGCCCCGTACCCCGAACGCCCCAAACTCGAGACAGCTCCGCGCACAGAACTCCCTCGCGTCCTAGCGCACGACCGCAAAGAAGCAAGCACCCCCGTGGGGCTCGAACCCACGACCACTGGCTTAAAAGGCCAGCGCTCTACCGACTGAGCTAGACGGGTGTACCTTCTCACGTACACACACACAATTGTCAAAACCTGCATACATACACAAAAACAAACAACCACCACCAACACCGCACCCAACACACCAACACACACCTACGGACTACCCACTGCCACCACACATGCTCCTCCACCGCGGATCGCGCATACACTCATCCCACGCGACGTCGGAAAACCAACAAAAACACCTCGGCACGGCACCCAACGCTGGACAACTCCACGCGCGCACGCCGCGACGACGCAGTCCGACGCGCTGCTCGCGAGCGTGTGCGTGCTCACCACCCTCAAGGTCACGAGCGCGGCCACAACAAACGGGCCGTGCTGCCAAGACATCACATTGGCTGATCCCGTAGCTGCTGCTCCAGTTCATACGTCTTTTGTCATTTGTCCATGGGTTTCACCAAGGCATCTACGGTGAAGCTAGGCATCAACAATGAAGCTAGGCAACAACGACGAAGCTGAGCGGTATTCTCGACAACAACGATAACCTTCTGCATCGCTCGACACTTCGTTCGCAACCCGCACTGGCTCAGCATTGGCTCGTGCTCGTCACTGCAAATCACTCCAGCTATCGACTCCCCATCAACACACGGCACTCCGCCTACCGACCCACTTAGGACACGGCTAAAACGTGTATGTGCGTTAGCGGTTAGGTACGACACCGCTCCTCTTTATACCTTGCCTTCTCCGTATCAAAACTCTGTCGCTTTGACTACAAAGACACGCTTGCCGTCATGGTCTTGCGTGATTGTTGATCTGAATTGCCCAAGCGCGCATGCCACTCAAAGCTCGCCACTCAAGGTTCGCCACTCAAAGCTCGCCTTCCTGCTGGAACGAAAAACTGGAAGGCCGTAGTAGACAACTAAATCTTTCCAGCGAAGTGCTTGCTCTCTGGCTTAGCCCAGCCGACTAGGACGTGTTTTTATGGGTGGCGGATTATGAAAACCCTTGTTCAATATACGGGCATGTCACCAATGTCCAGACAGACGCCCATTGTCTTGGACAAATTAGCCCCGATCTTGGACCAGATAGCCCCAGACGGATGGATGGATGTTCCGTCCATGCTTGACCAGTCAAGCGTTCGTATGGCCTTCGAACTGACTGTGGGGAGATCTGGTCGGATTGGGTGCGGGCACACTTCTTTGCGAGGTCACTCCTTGGTCCTATCGCACACGAACGCTAACACAAGCCACCGTCTGGTGTGTGTAAACCCTCTGGGTGCGTGATGAAGCCGTTCAGCTGCGGGTAGGAAGCAAAAGAAAAGAGGACGAAAGCGGAGCATAATGCGCCGCGAATGAGCGCTGCCCCGTACCCCGAACGCCCCAAACTCGAGACAGCTCCGCGCACGGAACTCCCTCGCGTCCTAGCGCACGACCGCAAAGAAGCAAGCACCCCCGTGGGGCTCGAACCCACGACCACTGGCTTAAAAGGCCAGCGCTCTACCGACTGAGCTAGACGGGTGTACCTTCTCACGTACACACACACATTGTCAAAACCTGCATACATACACAAAAACAAACAACCACCACCAACACCGCACCCAACACACCAACACACACCTACGGACTACCCACTGCCACCACACATGCTCCTCCACCGCGGATCGCGCATACACTCATCCACGCGACGTCGGAAAACCAACAAAAACACCTCGGCACGGCACCCAACGCTGGACAACTCCACGCGCGCACGCCGCGACGACGCAGTCCGACGCGCTGCTCGCGAGCGTGTGCGTGCTCACCACCCTCAAGGTCACGAGCGCGGCCACAACAAACGGGCCGTGCTGCCAAGACATCACATTGGCTGATCCCGTAGCTGCTGCTCCAGTTCATACGTCTTTTGTCATTTGTCCATGGGTTTCACCAAGGCATCTACGGTGAAGCTAGGCATCAACAATGAAGCTAGGCAACAACGACGAAGCTGAGCGGTATTCTCGACAACAACGATAACCTTCTGCATCGCTCGACACTTCGTTCGCAACCCGCACTGGCTCAGCATTGGCTCGTGCTCGTCACTGCAAATCACTCCAGCTATCGACTCCCCATCAACACACGGCACTCCGCCTACCGACCCACTTAGGACACGGCTAAAACGTGTATGTGCGTTAGCGGTTAGGTACGACACCGCTCCCTTTATACCTTGCCTTCTCCGTATCAAAACTCTGTCGCTTTGACTACAAAGACACGCTTGCCGTCATGGTCTTGCGTGATTGTTGATCTGAATTGCCCAAGCGCGCATGCCACTCAAAGCTCGCCACTCAAGGTTCGCCACTCAAAGCTCGCCTTCCTGCTGGAACGAAAAACTGGAAGGCCGTAGTAGACAACTAAATCTTTCCAGCGAAGTGCTTGCTCTCTGGCTTAGCCCAGCCGACTAGGACGTGTTTTTATGGGTGGCGGATTATGAAAACCCTTGTTCAATATACGGGCATGTCACCAATGTCCAGACAGACGCCCATTGTCTTGGACAAATTAGCCCCGATCTTGGACCAGATAGCCCCAGACGGATGGATGGATGTTCCGTCCATGCTTGACCAGTCAAGCGTTCGTATGGCCTTCGAACTGACTGTGGGGAGATCTGGTCGGATTGGGTGCGGGCACACTTCTTTGCGAGGTCACTCCTTGGTCCTATCGCACACGAACGCACACACAAGCCACCGTCTGGGTGTGTGCCTCTGGGTGCGTGATGAAGAAGTTCAGCTGCGGGTAGGAAGCAAAAGAAAAGAGGACGAAAGCGGAGCATAATGCGCCGCGAATGAGCGCTGCCCCGTACCCCGAACGCCCCAAACTCGAGACAGCTCCGCGCACAGAACTCCCTCGCGTCCTAGCGCACGACCGCAAAGAAGCAAGCACCCCCGTGGGGCTCGAACCCACGACCACTGGCTTAAAAGGCCAGCGCTCTACCGACTGAGCTAGACGGGTGTACCTTCTCACGTACACACACACAATTGTCAAAACCTGCATACATACACAAAAACAAACAACCACCACCAACACCGCACCCAACACACCAACACACACCTACGGACTACCCACTGCCACCACACATGCTCCTCCACCGCGGATCGCGCATACACTCATCCCACGCGACGTCGGAAAACCAACAAAAACACCTCGGCACGGCACCCAACGCTGGACAACTCCACGCGCGCACGCCGCGACGACGCAGTCCGACGCGCTGCTCGCGAGCGTGTGCGTGCTCACCACCCTCAAGGTCACGAGCGCGGCCACAACAAACGGGCCGTGCTGCCAAGACATCACATTGGCTGATCCCGTAGCTGCTGCTCCAGTTCATACGTCTTTTGTCATTTGTCCATGGGTTTCACCAAGGCATCTACGGTGAAGCTAGGCATCAACAATGAAGCTAGGCAACAACGACGAAGCTGAGCGGTATTCTCGACAACAACGATAACCTTCTGCATCGCTCGACACTTCGTTCGCAACCCGCACTGGCTCAGCATTGGCTCGTGCTCGTCACTGCAAATCACTCCAGCTATCGACTCCCCATCAACACACGGCACTCCGCCTACCGACCCACTTAGGACACGGCTAAAACGTGTATGTGCGTTAGCGGTTAGGTACGACACCGCTCTCTTTATACCTTGCCTTCTCCGTATCGAAACTCTGTCACTTTGACTGTAAAGACACACTTGCCGTCATGGTCTTGCGTGATTGTTGATCTGAATTGCCCAAGCGCGCATGCCACTCAAAGCTCGCCACTCAAGGTTCGCCACTCAAAGCTCGCCTTCCTGCTGGAACGAAAAACTGGAAGGCCGTAGTAGACAACTAAATCTTTCCAGCGAAGTGCTTGCTCTCTGGCTTAGCCCAGCCGACTAGGACGTGTTTTTATGGGTGGCGGATTATGAAAACCCTTGTTCAATATACGGGCATGTCACCAATGTCCAGACAGACGCCCATTGTCTTGGACAAATTAGCCCCGATCTTGGACCAGATAGCCCCAGACGGATGGATGGATGTTCCGTCCATGCTTGACCAGTCAAGCGTTCGTATGGCCTTCGAACTGACTGTGGGGAGATCTGGTCGGATTGGGTGCGGGCACACTTCTTTGCGAGGTCACTCCTTGGTCCTATCGCACACGAACGCTAACACAAGCCACCGTCTGGTGTGTGTAAACCCTCTGGGTGCGTGATGAAGCCGTTCAGCTGCGGGTAGGAAGCAAAAGAAAAGAGGACGAAAGCGGAGCATAATGCGCCGCGAATGAGCGCTGCCCCGTACCCCGAACGCCCCAAACTCGAGACAGCTCCGCGCACAGAACTCCCTCGCGTCCTAGCGCACGACCGCAAAGAAGCAAGCACCCCCGTGGGGCTCGAACCCACGACCACTGGCTTAAAAGGCCAGCGCTCTACCGACTGAGCTAGACGGGTGTACCTTCTCACGTACACACACACAATTGTCAAAACCTGCATACATACACAAAAACAAACAACCACCACCAACACCGCACCCAACACACCAACACACACCTACGGACTACCCACTGCCACCACACATGCTCCTCCACCGCGGATCGCGCATACACTCATCCCACGCGACGTCGGAAAACCAACAAAAACACCTCGGCACGGCACCCAACGCTGGACAACTCCACGCGCGCACGCCGCGACGACGCAGTCCGACGCGCTGCTCGCGAGCGTGTGCGTGCTCACCACCCTCAAGGTCACGAGCGCGGCCACAACAAACGGGCCGTGCTGCCAAGACATCACATTGGCTGATCCCGTAGCTGCTGCTCCAGTTCATACGTCTTTTGTCATTTGTCCATGGGTTTCACCAAGGCATCTACGGTGAAGCTAGGCATCAACAATGAAGCTAGGCAACAACGACGAAGCTGAGCGGTATTCTCGACAACAACGATAACCTTCTGCATCGCTCGACACTTCGTTCGCAACCCGCACTGGCTCAGCATTGGCTCGTGCTCGTCACTGCAAATCACTCCAGCTATCGACTCCCCATCAACACACGGCACTCCGCCTACCGACCCACTTAGGACACGGCTAAAACGTGTATGTGCGTTAGCGGTTAGGTACGACACCGCTCTCTCTTTATACCTTGCCTTCTCCGTATCGAAACTCTGTCACTTTGACTGTAAAGACACACTTGCCGTCATGGTCTTGCGTGATTGTTGATCTGAATTGCCCAAGCGCGCATGCCACTCAAAGCTCGCCACTCAAGGTTCGCCACTCAAAGCTCGCCTTCCTGCTGGAACGAAAAACTGGAAGGCCGTAGTAGACAACTAAATCTTTCCAGCGAAGTGCTTGCTCTCTGGCTTAGCCCAGCCGACTAGGACGTGTTTTTATGGGTGGCGGATTATGAAAACCCTTGTTCAATATACGGGCATGTCACCAATGTCCAGACAGACGCCCATTGTCTTGGACAAATTAGCCCCGATCTTGGACCAGATAGCCCCAGACGGATGGATGGATGTTCCGTCCATGCTTGACCAGTCAAGCGTTCGTATGGCCTTCGAACTGACTGTGGGGAGATCTGGTCGGATTGGGTGCGGGCACACTTCTTTGCGAGGTCACTCCTTGGTCCTATCGCACACGAACGCTAACACAAGCCACCGTCTGGTGTGTGTAAACCCTCTGGGTGCGTGATGAAGCCGTTCAGCTGCGGGTAGGAAGCAAAAGAAAGAGGACGAAAGCGGAGCATAATGCGCCGCGAATGAGCGCTGCCCCGTACCCCGAACGCCCCAAACTCGAGACAGCTCCGCGCACAGAACTCCCTCGCGTCCTAGCGCACGACCGCAAAGAAGCAAGCACCCCCGTGGGGCTCGAACCCACGACCACTGGCTTAAAAGGCCAGCGCTCTACCGACTGAGCTAGACGGGTGTACCTTCTCACGTACACACACACAATTGTCAAAACCTGCATACATACACAAAAACAAACAACCACCACCAACACCGCACCCAACACACCAACACACACCTACGGACTACCCACTGCCACCACACATGCTCCTCCACCGCGGATCGCGCATACACTCATCCCACGCGACGTCGGAAAACCAACAAAAACACCCTCGGCACGGCACCCAACGCTGGACAACTCCACGCGCGCACGCCGCGACGACGCAGTCCGACGCGCTGCTCGCGAGCGTGTGCGTGCTCACCACCCTCAAGGTCACGAGCGCGGCCACAACAAACGGGCCGTGCTGCCAAGACATCACATTGGCTGATCCCGTAGCTGCTGCTCCAGTTCATACGTCTTTTGTCATTTGTCCATGGGTTTCACCAAGGCATCTACGGTGAAGCTAGGCATCAACAATGAAGCTAGGCAACAACGACGAAGCTGAGCGGTATTCTCGACAACAACGATAACCTTCTGCATCGCTCGACACTTCGTTCGCAACCCGCACTGGCTCAGCATTGGCTCGTGCTCGTCACTGCAAATCACTCCAGCTATCGACTCCCCATCAACACACGGCACTCCGCCTACCGACCCACTTAGGACACGGCTAAAACGTGTATGTGCGTTAGCGGTTAGGTACGACACCGCTCTCTTTTATACCTTGCCTTCTCCGTATCGAAACTCTGTCACTTTGACTGTAAAGACACACTTGCCGTCATGGTCTTGCGTGATTGTTGATCTGAATTGCCCAAGCGCGCATGCCACTCAAAGCTCGCCACTCAAAGTTCGCCACTCAAAGCTCGCCTTCCTGCTGGAACGAAAAACTGGAAGGCCGTAGTAGACAACTAAATCTTTCCAGCGAAGTGCTTGCTCTCTGGCTTAGTCCAGCCGACTAGGACGTGTTTTTATGGGTGGCGGATTATGAAAACCCTTGTTCAATATACGGGCATGTCACCAATGTCCAGACAGACGCCCATTGTCTTGGACAAATTAGCCCCGATCTTGGACCAGATAGCCCCAGACGGATGGATGGATGTTCCGTCCATGCTTGACCAGTCAAGCGTTCGTATGGCCTTCGAACTGACTGTGGGGAGATCTGGTCGGATTGGGTGCGGGCACACTTCTTTGCGAGGTCACTCCTTGGTCCTATCGCACACGAACGCTAACACAAGCCACCGTCTGGTGTGTGTAAACCCTCTGGGTGCGTGATGAAGCCGTTCAGCTGCGGGTAGGAAGCAAAAAAAAGAGGACGAAAGCGGAGCATAATGCGCCGCGAATGAGCGCTGCCCCGTACCCCGAACGCCCCAAACTCGAGACAGCTCCGCGCACGGAACTCCCTCGCGTCCTAGCGCACGACCGCAAAGAAGCAAGCACCCCCGTGGGGCTCGAACCCACGACCACTGGCTTAAAAGGCCAGCGCTCTACCGACTGAGCTAGACGGGTGTACCTTCTCACGTACACACACACAATTGTCAAAACCTGCATACATACACAAAAACAAACAACCACCACCAACACCGCACCCAACACACCAACACACACCTACGGACTACCCACTGCCACCACACATGCTCCTCCACCGCGGATCGCGCATACACTCATCCCACGCGACGTCGGAAAACCAACAAAAACACCTCGGCACGGCACCCAACGCTGGACAACTCCACGCGCGCACGCCGCGACGACGCAGTCCGACGCGCTGCTCGCGAGCGTGTGCGTGCTCACCACCCTCAAGGTCACGAGCGCGGCCACAACAAACGGGCCGTGCTGCCAAGACATCACATTGGCTGATCCCGTAGCTGCTTGAACGAAGAATTAGATAGTCGAATGTGTCTAGCAATAGAGACCTTTCGAGGCTCGCTCAGTTTGGGCGTGTTTGACTTGCACCTCAAACAGCTGGTTCACAGGGTAAATAGCTGGTTGGATCTTGAAATAGCAATTTCGTTATAAACGTGAAGTGAAACACACCAACGCTGAAAGAGCTGGTTCATCACAAAATGACTGGTTCTGAAATTCACCGAGGAGGTGTTTTTCGCAACCAGCAATTTTGCCATCCTCTGAGTAGCGACACCCGTTCATTTTGCAAATCGACTCCCATGGAAACACCCGCCAAAAAGCCCCGGCGTACTTGGACTCGACGCGAGGAGACCCAGCTCCTACAGTACTACGCAACGATGCGTCACTGAAGACTGACAAGGGCATTAAGTCTAAGGCGTGGACACTCATTGTCTCGCGTTTTGCCAAGGACGGGATTGCAGCCAACAAAGTCGTACACTTGCTTTCCCATGCGAAAATGATCACGAAAAAGGAAGGGGTTTATGCTGCTGTAGATCTGCTCGAAAAGCGTCCACCTCCTACGTGAAGGAGACGTGGTATTCCTGGGGCGCTACTGTTGTTCGCTTGGAGCATGACAGCAAGTGCTTGCAACAGCCATAGTTCGTCTTCGTCGTCGCCACTCATATTTGGTTTTGGCTGTACGCCGCTCCCTCCAGGTAAATTGCCTGGCTATAGATTGAAGTCAATAGTGACCAGCTGGTGATGCAGCTCCTTTGAACTGAAACACATCGTGCCATTATGTGAGTTGTGGTGCAGATTCTACATAGCTCGTTTAGTTTCAAATCGCTATTTTAAACATCCGGCTTTTTGTAATTTCAAGTCGAACACGCCCTTATTGTTTATGGAATCGAGCTCGATCCAGCAATCGGTAAACTGTAAACGAGTAAGTTTTGCTGTCGAAGCTGCGCGACCTTTGGGTTTGAGGATCTAACGGGTACTCGCGCGGAGCAGGTCGGTCGAGCTTAACCGGCCATTCGCCGCCAAATGGCGGGCCCGGCGACCGAGTGTTTCCATGTTATTGCTCTTCTTCAAGTGCTCGACGACCTGGAACTATCCATTGCTGCTGCAAGGGTGGTTCAACAGTGCAACCCGCTAGAGTATCCTCTGGTTCCGGACGTCCGCGTTGACCTCAGCACGTAACCAGATGCCGACGCTCATACCGACTTCCGGTTTACGTGTCCCCAGCTAATCGAGCAGTCAGTTGTCATGTGCATTCCTCACGTGTTTTTTCGGGAGCAGGATATCGCATTTTGGGCGGAGGCACTGGCAGTGCTCTGCTACCGCCTATCGTACCCTGGAAAACTGTCTAGAGTCAGGAAGCAGTTTGGTCGGTCTGATTCTTCATGCAGTCGTATCATCACGGACTTGCGTAAGTACGCGCTTGCTAACAAGTGCACTACTAACTTGTGCTAATCGCACTTTGTGCAGACTGCTTTCTGGACGAAAATGGGAGCACACTCTATTTTTCAACGATCGTGTGTATGCATCGCGCCACGACGGGTATGTCAGTGCTGTATTGCAGAGCGTGTGTCGATGTTTATCGACGGTACGAAGGCCTTCATTTGCCGTCCAGGCAAACGCAAAGGATTTTTTGAACTGTAAACGGAGTGCTCAACAATATTCCCATTGGAGATGGTGAAAACTTACAGAAGGCATGTTGCAGTGGCCACAAACGGCGCCATTGTCTAAACTTTCAAGGTGTCTGCACACCTGATGGCAAGTTGGTTGTGTTCTCATGATATTTTGCGCGTACTAACTGTTGCATTTACAGGTCTCTGCATGTCGTTTTTGGTCCTGTAGAAGGTGTCCGCCACGACGCTACAATGGTCTCTCAAAGCCGACTCATGCCTTACCTGAGCCAGCACCCGGTGCTTAAAACTGGAGCAACAGCTACGGGATCAGCCAATGTGATGTCTTGGCAGCACGGCCCGTTTGTTGTGGCCGCGCTCGTGACCTTGAGGGTGGTGAGCACGCACACGCTCGCGAGCAGCGCGTCGGACTGCGTCGTCGCGGCGTGCGCGCGTGGAGTTGTCCAGCGTTGGGTGCCGTGCCGAGGGTGTTTTTGTTGGTTTTCCGACGTCGCGTGGGATGAGTGTATGCGCGATCCGCGGTGGAGGAGCATGTGTGGTGGCAGTGGGTAGTCCGTAGGTGTGTGTTGGTGTGTTGGGTGCGGTGTTGGTGGTGGTTGTTTGTTTTTGTGTATGTATGCAGGTTTTGACAATTGTGTGTGTGTACGTGAGAAGGTACACCCGTCTAGCTCAGTCGGTAGAGCGCTGGCCTTTTAAGCCAGTGGTCGTGGGTTCGAGCCCCACGGGGGTGCTTGCTTCTTTGCGGTCGTGCGCTAGGACGCGAGGGAGTTCTGTGCGCGGAGCTGTCTCGAGTTTGGGGCGTTCGGGGTACGGGGGCAGCGCTCATTCGCGGCGCATTATGCTCCGCTTTCGTCCTCTTTTCTTTTGCTTCCTACCCGCAGCTGAACGGCTTCATCACGCACCCAGAGGGTTTACACACACCAGACGGTGGCTTGTGTTAGCGTTCGTGTGCGATAGGACCAAGGAGTGACCTCGCAAAGAAGTGTGCCCGCACCCAATCCGACCAGATCTCCCCACAGTCAGTTCGAAGGCCATACGAACGCTTGACTGGTCAAGCATGGACGGAACATCCATCCATCCGTCTGGGGCTATCTGGTCCAAGATCGGGGCTAATTTGTCCAAGACAATGGGCGTCTGTCTGGACATTGGTGACATGCCCGTATATTGAACAAGGGTTTTCATAATCCGCCACCCATAAAAACACGTCCTAGTCGGCTGGGCTAAGCCAGAGAGCAAGCACTTCGCTGGAAAGATTTAGTTGTCTACTACGGCCTTCCAGTTTTTCGTTCCAGCAGGAAGGCGAGCTTTGAGTGGCGAACCTTGAGTGGCGAGCTTTGAGTGGCATGCGCGCTTGGGCAATTCAGATCAACAATCACGCAAGACCATGACGGCAAGTGTGTCTTTACAGTCAAAGTGACAGAGTTTCGATACGGAGAAGGCAAGGTATAAAGAGAGAGCGGTGTCGTACCTAACCGCTAACGCACATACACGTTTTAGCCGTGTCCTAAGTGGGTCGGTAGGCGGAGTGCCGTGTGTTGATGGGGAGTCGATAGCTGGAGTGATTTGCAGTGACGAGCACGAGCCAATGCTGAGCCAGTGCGGGTTGCGAACGAAGTGTCGAGCGATGCAGAAGGTTATCGTTGTTGTCGAGAATACCGCTCAGCTTCGTCGTTGTTGCCTAGCTTCATTGTTGATGCCTAGCTTCACCGTAGATGCCTTGGTGAAACCCATGGACAAATGACAAAAGACGTATGAACTGGAGCAGCAGCTACGGGATCAGCCAATGTGATGTCTTGGCCGCACGGCCCGTTTGTTGTGGCCGCGCTCGTGACCTTGAGGGTGGTGAGCACGCACACGCTCGCGAGCAGCGCGTCGGACTGCGTCGTCGCGGCGTGCGCGCGTGGAGTTGTCCAGCGTTGGGTGCCGTGCCGAGGTGTTTTTGTTGGTTTTCCGACGTCGCGTGGGATGAGTGTATGCGCGATCCGCGGTGGAGGAGCATGTGTGGTGGCAGTGGGTAGTCCGTAGGTGTGTGTTGGTGTGTTGGGTGCGGTGTTGGTGGTGGTTGTTTGTTTTTGTGTATGTATGCAGGTTTTGACAATTGTGTGTGTGTACGTGAGAAGGTACACCCGTCTAGCTCAGTCGGTAGAGCGCTGGCCTTTTAAGCCAGTGGTCGTGGGTTCGAGCCCCACGGGGGTGCTTGCTTCTTTGCGGTCGTGCGCTAGGACGCGAGGGAGTTCTGTGCGCGGAGCTGTCTCGAGTTTGAGGAGTTTGACATAGAGGGCTCAAAATATTTTTCCGGTTGTAAAATAATTTGTTAGGCTGAGTACTCGTTAGGTCAAAACAAGTCGTGGACATATTTGTTTTTGTACACTGATGCAGTCAGCAGTAGCACGTGGTGTTCAGGTCTACTCACATGACCCAACCACATTGCTACGTGACCCTAGCGTCCCGTTGGAGTCTATTTTAAACGGGAAAGCGTTAATGCTTTTTCAGGTGTTCAACGAATTACCACTCCATTTCATAATACTTGTTCTCTTTATGCTGGCCTTGTCGATTTGGTCGAAAATTAGCGCAATTGGTCAGAAATGAACCAAGAGACCTAACCATTTGAATGGTGTGTGTAATTTGCGGGTTATTGTGTGTTATCATCGTGATAACGTACTTTTTGATCCACCACACGTATTAGCATTGGATAAAAGCACCATTTCTACGTGAAGGATAATGCGATTTTTACCTAAAACACTTCTAAAACGTACCTAAAATTTCCTAAAAGTATACAATTAATTGCTTAAAAGTGGCCTAAAGCAGGTACGACCGCCTTCTAAAAACAACCTAAACGGAGTCAGGATTTTCCTAAAAGAAGCTAATTTTTAGAACGCGCATGAGATACGAGGCCCTGCGATTGATTTAGTTGAAGTCCATACCGCTGTGTCACTGCGATGCTCGCGGCGACTGGCTTCCCTCGGGTCGAGCGCCAACAGCGGAACCATTCACGCATCTCGCCGGGGCTTAACTTGTCCAGGAAGCCGCTGCAGTCATCAGTGGCGATTCACGTAGCGTTTGGGCGCATGTCTCACGGGTGTTGCAGGTGTCCATCGTAGCGGGCAGCAGTTTGCATATGGTGAGCTTCGATCCCAATGAGGGGAATGGTGTGACGGTCACTCGTCACACCGTCGCCGTGGTGCACGGTGACCACTAGAATAGGCTTTAGATTTGTTAGTTCACGACGCCCCCAAGACGGCCATCGCTCATCTCAATTCAGTCGGAGTTAAATCTACACAACAAGCACCACCCCATTACACAACCCCCAGATAACATATGGGATCGGATGAGGCTATTCGAGACCTATTGTCGAAAACAAACAAAAAGGCTTACTTCCGATCCAGTAACACCAAACCGTTGCGAGACAAAATTCGTATATACTCTTGTTTCGATTAATGATAAAGTATCTAATCCGTGTTATTGTACTAAAAAGCTATGCAAATCCCAGAAGATACTGAATACAGCCAAAACAAATTTCGTTGCACACGCAGATGCTTGGAAGTCTCGCGTAACCGGCCAGCGCAATAAGCCAAGCACACCAAAGATTAATTTACGGCTACGCTTCGAGAGGTGAAAAAAAAGAGACAAGAACCAGAGTGGAAAATTTATCTCAGGAACTGCGATACAAGTGTTATAGTAGCAATTTGGATTCCCGCCACACCAATCTATTGATGACATTGCCAACTTCGGCAAGCAGGCTTTCCTGCCCACCAGCATGGTATCACCGAGCTTTGTACAAGGCTAGGCGCGGTTCGCTGCCGCGCCAAGGGAATCCTCCCGCGCTAACAGGTCTGGTTCATACGCCGCCACGATCCCCGGAATGTCGACAAGAAGAATATCGCGGGGTTCCCAACTGTTGGCTATCGGGCCAATCCAGCGTATGAGATACTGTTGGTGCGCCGGAATTCCAACGTCGCGGCGGCACGCTGAGTATCATCGTGTTGCATAATCTCCTCCACAATATGCGGGATGTTACCCGCCCCGTCAACTAGAGGAGCCGGACCGTCACGCGCAAACGGGGGTCGTTGGTGGGACACCGCAATCGAGCAGCGTCTTGAGCGTTTGGAGCGCCGCTTGAACCAACTGGAGTGGGAGAACTTCTAGATACGTCGCCAGCTGTGTCGCCAGGAGGCGCCGCGTGGCGCGGCGCCAGACTATCGCTAGGAGTGACGCAGGTCGATAGCGACGTAGGCGTCCGACGTAGAAGGTAGGATGTAGTAGTGCAGTCGGTAACTGTAGCTTGTAGGCATCTCCTAACACCTTCAGTATCTTGAACGGCCCAATATACGGAGGCGCGAGTTTGCTCGCCCAAATTCGTCACATCGGTAGGCGCAATCCCATTGGTTGATAATAAGACGCGGTCACCAACGTGGGACTATTCCACGTTCTTGCGCCGCCTGCGGTCAGCATTCTTCTGTCACCCGAGGCATCACTAGCGGGAGCAGTCGCCTCCACGTCGCTAAACTTGGTATCGGGCGTCGAATGAGGGCGATTCAAGTTAAGGAGCGCCGGGACACGCGGGTGACGTCCGAAGTTAACGAAGAATGACGTTAATCCTGTCATGAGCATATCGCGGCAGGCCAAAAGATGAAATCCATGCTGACCGGCGTCCATGAACCCGCTGCGACTGGAAGAGGTCGAAGCGGAGCCTGCTTCGACAGAGCCGGTTTCAGCTGGTACACTTAACATGAGCGCACCCATTTTCTGACCCACTTGTACATGTGGGGCAGTAAAATTCCCTCGAAAGCGACGCGAATGTCTTCTCGCGTCCTAGGTGGCCACCACTTGGAGTGTCGTGGAATTCGCGAGTGATCCGAGCTCGGAGATCGTCGTCCAGCGGGACGACTATGCGCGGTGGGTCTTCACGGTCGACGTGATATGTCAGTAAGCTACCGTACCGATCAACTCAAGCACGACTACACGGTGACAATCTCCGTCGCGCCGCGTCCGAGGGGTCCTGCAGATACTTGATCATCTCGGAGCAGGCCGTATCCGAGGCGTATCCAGTGGATATCATGTCCTGGAGCGGGCTGGCTGCCGCGACCTCGAGGACGGCAAGTTCCTCGGCGACACACACAGCGCAGTCGTCATCGTCATCGTCGCCAACAGTGTGGCGACCATGCCGCACATAGTCTGGTGGACGCGAAAGCACGTTGGCGAGGATATTGGCCTTGCCAGGCTTGTAGTGCACGACAAAGTTGTACTCAGAGAAAAGCGAAAGCCATCGAGCCTTGCGCTGGAACAGATGTGAGCTATTTACCGCAGTCCGAAGTGAAGCACGATCCGTGTATACGGCGAAGGTCTGATCGCCCAATACATACGCGCGGAACTTGATGAGGATGTAGCGCATGGCTAGCAGCACCTTGCCGTGGACGGGGTAGTTGCGCTCCGCCGGCTTCAGCTGACGCGACTAGTAACTCACCACTCGCTCGCGTCCCTCGTCATCAATCTGCATTAGGGCACAGCCTATTGCGAAGTCGCTTGCGTTGCACACCATGTGAAAGGGCTTCGAGTGGTTGGGCAGCATCAGGGTGGGCGCGGTGGGCAAGCTCGTCTTCACCGCGTCAAATGCAGCTTGGTGCTCGGGACGCCATGACCACGAGGCTTCTACCTTGAAGAACTGCGACGGCGGGCGGATGGACAAGCGAAGTTCTTCGAGCGAGACCCAGCCACTACTGGAGCTGCTTCTGGTTCTGAGGCGTGGGCCACGCACAGATGGCCTCGATCTTCTCGGGGTCAACACGGACATCTTCCTTACTGACGTAGCTCCCGAGTACTGGAATCTCGGGAGCGCAGAAGATGCACTTCTTCAAGTTGGCGTATAGTTTGTTCTCCTCATCACTACTCACTACGAACACTTGCCGCAAGTGTTGTCGATGCACCTTGGCATCCGCTATGTCGCCCTCGGCATGGCTGTGGATGAAAAAATCGTCGAAGTAGCTGGACGCGACGTCTCGGTACGGTCGGAGCAGGTCCGACACCAGTTGAAAGTGGTCGAGGCGTTCTTGAGTCCCTCCAGCATCACGAGCCATTCCAGCAACATTCCACTGGGAGTGCTGACCGCAGTCAGTGGCACATCGTCCTCGCGCATCAAGATCTGGTAGAAGCCATCCATCAAATCGATGGCGCTGTACTTGGTACTGCTACACATGGTGTCGAGCACCATGTCCTTCCTCGGAATCGGCGTCTGCGACGGGATGGTGGCATCGTTGAGATTGTTGAAGACGTGGACGATGCGTCATCCGCCGGTAGCCTTCTTCACGCAGAACGGGGTGTAGGGACAGACTTTCACGGACGTGACCGGCTTGCCGGTGACTCTCAAAGAAGGCGTTGCTTCTGATGGCTTCGACTTGGTCACGGGGAAGCGACCACTGCCACGACACATAGTACTTCGCACCAGGCACGAGATCAACTCGTGCCGAACTCCGCGATCGGAGGGAAGAACAGCTGGAACCTTGTCGGGGAAGACGTCAATGAACTTGCGCACAAGAGGGGCGCTGGAGGCGGCTTCGAGTGCCGCAACGACTGGGCAGCGTAGCGCGCTTTGCGGGTGCTCTTCGACTCAGCCCTCTCCGGGCGTGTCCTGGCTTCGGACGCGTAGTCCGACGCGTAGGTATCGACGGCTTCAACGGATGCAGTGTCCTCAGCGACGATCATGCACACTTGCTCGATCTCGCCCTCTCTAAGTCGCGGAGAAAATGTTTCAACGAGAGACCAGGAAACCGAGTAATCTCGGCTGCATCACACGGAGGGCGCGCAACTTCAACGCCCCGTGCACGCGGAGACACCTTCATGTCGTTCCCCACTAGGACTGAGATCACCTTGAACTCAGGATCGATGGAGTCCCCTGATGGTGTACAAGGATGTCGCGACGTGCGACGACCATGACGACGAACGGGTCGGCGCCAGGACGCGGGTCGCTAGACTCGACCGTGTCGACGTCATCAGGGGATTCCGCTGGATCACGTGCGGGAATCCATGCTCGATCGCGCGTAGGAGACCACGTTCGACCTCATCTTCTTCAGCAGGGAGCTCCCGCTCGACCACCTGCGGGAACTCGTGCTCGACAGCATGTAGGAGACCACGCTCAACCACATATTGAAACTCTTCGACTTCCGGACGTGGGAGCCCATGCTCGACCACGTCGGACACGTCCTGAGACTCTAGTTCAGGACCGGCACAAGGTGCATGCTCGCATGCCGCACAAGAAGGGCCATCGCTCACTTCTTGTTCATCACGGGTGATAGAGTCGGGGGCCACGATCACAACTTGAGGCCATTGGTTCGGTGTTCCGCACAGGAACGCCAGCACTGCATTTACATCGATGTCTCGGAGGCGGACTGTGCCAGTCAGCCAGTTGATCTCTGGCTGGTGGCGAGCGATCCACGGGATACCGAAGACGCAGTCGAACGAGCCGCTCAGATCGATCACCAGAAACCCCTCGGAACCGCCGAACCCGTCGAACTCGTAGGCGAAGGTGGCTGAGCGTCGCGGTGTCCGCCGCGGCTTCACATCGCCGTACTTCACAATCATATCTCCGCCTTCACAAATGCTCGTGTCCACCGGTAACACCGACAAACTCTCGGTGCAAACGAAGTTGTTCGTCACGCCCGAATCCAGCAACGCACGAAGCGGACGCTTCGCGGCCACAACGTGGAGACTGAGAACGATCAGTCTCGAGACGCTACCGGAAGTGGCGGCGAATAGTTGTGCACGAAGCACAGGAGGGCTAGGAGGAGGTTATGCCACCAGAGAACCATCCCTCCTTTCACGTCCAGTAGGACGCCCCGCACCTACTGGTTGCCGCCGTTTTTGGCCTGGTGGCAGTATGTCTCCAGCGACAACGTGTGCCAACACTGGAGCAGGAGCGCGGCACACAGCTGCACAATGTCCAAGTTTGAGGCAGCGGAAGCACCACAGGGGACTAGTGCTTCGACTGGAGCCCGACGGCGGAGGTCGTGCAGATGATGTTAGTGCCGGGTTGGAGCACCGGCGCCCATGATAGTCCTGGATGGCGCCCAGCTTCATTGGCCCAGGCTTCGTGGCAGAGGACCTGGTGAGGGAGAATGCCTCAGAGGCGGACACACTGTAATCTTCCCGTAGTGCCGTCTCAAAAGCTTCTTCAAGCGACTCTGATGTCTTCCGAGTCAGATAGAACCGCTGATAGCCAGCGCTCATGTCAGAGATGAAGACATGGACTTGAGTCACCACGTCCACCGGGTTTGTCGTAATGCACGACACCAGCTGGCGTGCTCGATAAATGTACTCGAGCATGGACATCCGTCCCTGCTTGAGTGGCAGGAATGCCGAGCGCTGGACGCGCTCGTCTTGAGGGGGATCGAAGGGCAGGCGGAGATCACTCTTCTGTGACTCCATCGTCGAAAAGCAGGAGACGTCGGCAACGAGCTTGACGAGCGCCCATTCCTTGGCCTTTCCCATTAATTTGGACAGAAATAATCTGTTGCGAGCGAACTTGGTAGACAACTGCCGAGCTTCGATCGCGATATCGACCTCATAGAACCAGCAATTCAGCTGGAGGCGAGCGTCGCCGTCATACTGTAGCTGGAGACATCGAGCTTCACGATGTCGGTCTTGTTCTTGGTCGGCGAGTTCACGCGCCATGAACTCATGAGCAGCCAGGCGTTGATCAGATTCCGTTCCGACAGGCAGCAAGGTCTTGATGACTCCTTCTCCGGACACCGCGGCAAGGCGGTGTAGCGCCTCCCACTCAAACACGGATAAGTGGGGAAGTTGGCATGCTCGAGGGCAGCACCAGCCCCTTCGTTGAAATTGGAAGCGTCGTTCATGGCCGTGTGGGCGGACTACAAAGAGCTACCAGATGTAACGGGGTGGTGCTTGTTGTGTGGATTTAACTCTAACTGAATTGAGATGAGCGATGCACATCTTGTGGGCGTCGTGAACCAACGAAACTATCGCCTATTCTATTGGTCGCTGTGGTGCACAGTGACTGTGTGACGAGTGCCCGTCGCATTTTGGAGTCGACTCGAGCTATTCCTGTGTCTATATTTGATTACGACTGATACGCGGGACTTGATTCGTGTTTAAATCTTGACTATAAAGCTCATCTTCTGATATTTTCGTTTGCCGGTGCAACTACAACTTAAAGTTGAAGTGCCGGTGCCATCGTACTTGGCGTGACCCTGCTATCCAAGATGCCGTCCGATGCCAAGTCGATGGGGAACCCAGCCTCTAGGTTACCCACCCTGTAGAGCTCACGTTATTAGCCGGTGAGCTCTCGCCAGAGCTTCCGCAGGAGCGTTCCAGCGCGTAGGTAGCCGTCTTAGGGTTAGATAGGACGATCCGCCCTGTTGCGAGCAGGCCCGCTGACCCGCTGGTCACCGGTGGCGTGGTCGAAGCGGGCCATGAAGGTGCAAAAGCCGAGATGGCACCACATCGCTTAAGATTGAGGAACGAATTCGTAGAAACAGAATTCCACGGTTGCTTGCGCAAAATGTACGCGGTGTCCTTAAACCTCGGAGCTATGACGTGGTATGTGGTGCAACTAAAGTCGTGACAATTACTTACGAGAGGGAGCAACAGAACTAACCAAATTAAATCGAATTCGGACGAGACGGAAAACGCGAATCGACCAATCCATCACAGGCCTTCTGCCAACATTATGAACCATTTACGGAGGTTACTGCATAAGATCTCCACACAGCCACGTCAATCTAGTACTTTTGCTTTTATTGTTATGACTGATATGACTGACAGTTGTGGAAATATCAATATCTCTGCGTCCGATGCGTGGACGAGACTTGCCCCAGGGCGTCCAGAATATCATCGATGAGTGCTGTCGGGTAACTGGCATTGTGGAGCGGGGCTGCGTAGCGGTGCGCGTGCACAAGAGGAAGACGTAGGACTCCCCGAGCCTGTCTCTTTAGGCGTCCCGCCTTCGGTTCTATACAAGAACCAAGTACAGTCCCGTAAACTAGGACTCGCAGAGTCAGTGTCCCTTAAAACAAGGACAACACGAATTAACTGCAAAAATAGAACTGAATTGAATTGTTTTATCTGACCCTGGTGTAAATGTATAGACTAAACTATGTGGCATAGTTAATCTAAGAGATATGTAAATGAGTGGTGGAGAGCCAGATGCCTACAGAGTCGACACTCTACGCACGGTTAAGAGTTTCGCATAACCTCCAAAGTCAACGCACGGTTATGACTTTGGTGTAACCCCGTTACATCGTCCCACTATGCACTTTGATCCAGTGGAGGATGTGCCAATACGCCCAGTCGGTTTTAGCTTGTGCCAGGGTGTAAAAAACAGGGACAAAAATCTTGTGACCGTGGTCGTAAACCATGGCAATTACCACCTGCTTGAAAGGCCTTGGAGCAATTGAAGATGTCCCGACAATGAAGAGTTGAACTCCGGGGTGGTTCACGAGGTGCAGGAGACCAGGATGGGCGAACCCAATCAGTCGATGCAGTTCTCGCTTGTAACGGGCCTGGTGTGTGCGCGCTATTAGCTTACACGTAGCGTTGAGGAAGCTCTCAATGGGGTCCAAACGAGGAAGTCCAAAACGACAGTTTTAGGGAAAATCAACTCTGAGTTTGTATCGGGGCTCGGGTCCATGGCCCGAGCCCTTAGAGCCACACAAATGCAAGTCCACACCTGACTTATAGAAATGGGTCTGGCTCCCCACTTTCGACCAATCAGGAGATGACACCTATAGGCGTGCTAACTGCACGCAAATCTACCTACTTTTGTATAAAACTAAATCTAATTTTGTAAAGGGAGGGCCCATTACATCGCTCATGTGTGTAGGAAACGTTGAACTGCAGAAAAGGACGATGGTTATCTGTAGACAGGAATCTGTGCGGTGGCATCTCGATTGCGCGAAAGGTATCTCCACCCGTCGAAGAGTCTCTGGCACGGTATGCTAGATCTCTGCCGGCCCGTTTCTTGATCAGGTTGAGGCCAGTCGCACGGTCATAGCGAGTGACCATTTGTTGCCGAGCCCACTCCCACACGGTGGAAGCTGTAGAATCAGGTCATCAGCTGCCTTCTGCCGTATCAGCGCGGCCATCTCGTCCGTGACGTCGCGTACAAGAGCTGTCTCAGCCGCGGTACACGTGTGCTTGCCACGAAATTCGATGAAGAACCCGTCTCTAGCTGACTCATCTTCATCCTCTTGACTACGGTCACCATCGATAGATGAGGAGTAATCCGCATCTTTGACGCTACTTCCGTCGCTTGCGCTTGCGTTGGACCGGCTGTCTTGGTCGTTGTTTTCGCTCGCACTGCTCGCGTCGTGCCGGGACCTGTCTGTGCCATCAGAAAACATCTTGGAATGCTGGTCGGGCCTAGCCGCCGTCGCTGAAGCAGCAGACAGTAGTCTGGCACGCTCCGCTTTTATGTGATTAGCTGGGTACTTGATGAGCTTGGCAAGGCATTTTGGTTGCGCCATATTTGGAGCAGCCGTAGTACTCTGTGCCCTTGTAGCTCCGCTTCAAGTCGAACTTGTATCCGTTGTACCACATGGCTAGTCGAAAACTGAATGAAAGACACTGAATGGGAGTCTCTAACCAGGAATCACGCTGGCATAGTCTCATTTTCTATTGTTGTGGGTCGCTGGATGCTGCCTGGACGGTCTTCGTTCAGCGCCGGAACGTCGAGACTGGGACGCGCTTCGTGGCGACCATTGAAGCACGCGAGGAGATCCACTAGCGCCACGCGCTGGGAGCGCTGACCGACCGAGTCTGCGCGCTGTCTTGGGATGAGGATCTTCCGTGCTGCTACGTGCATCAGCTTGAAGGATGCGGAATCTGTCGCGGCTATGGGACGCTTCGATCGACTGACGTCGACTGGGCGCAAATCCTAGTGAAATATCCTATGACTGAGGAGGAGGAACGTTGGATCGGGGTCTAACCAATACTCACCGTCGATCCCTTCACACACGACTGATGGCCTGGTAGTAGCCCGTGGTTTGGCCCGGAGGAAGCCTGGCGATAAAAAGTCGTTGCCGGTCCAGCCCCAGAGCCTTGATGAGGTTGATTCTCTTGGGCTCGCTCATCTCACGACCCCGCTTACACAAAATTGATGAGGTCGTGGTCCATGAAGTGGAGCACCAACCGCAGACGTTTATGCTGTACCACCAGTGTGCCAATCACTGTGGCTGTAACGGCATTCTCAAGTCTCCCCCAAAAAAACAGTAAAAATGTAGGTCATTACATTCATGGTCAAGAAGTCGTAGATTTGCAAGTGGTTATTGACAGCATAGAGACCACTGAGAGAGAATTTCGCTCTGATTCTGGCATATGATCGCTCGATCACCGCTGCAAGTCCGCATCGGTTTCAGATGATGCAACGTCCGTTTCCCGTCAGGGCGCTCAGTTGAGTAGGAATCTTGCACAGCATTCGAAACCTGATGATCAGCTCTCATTAGAACAGAGCAAAACCCAGCAGACTCTCGAATGATACGCACAACCGCCACGCAGCAGTTACAATGTCTCAGATAAAAACTTCAATCTCTCTTTTGTTTTTACCATCCTATCAATTGGCGTAATTGGACCTGAGGGAGTCTGTCAAACATCAGTCACACTATACTAATCCATAATTGATAAAACAAAAAATGATTGTTACGTAAAATACCAGGTACAAACAGGTAAAAACGTTTGTCAGCAACGAGGACTGTCACGCGTCTCCGCAGCTCTACTGCCAGCTCCAAGCTCTCTCTCTCACACCTATCAATAAACCGCTCACTTTTTATGCATTCTAAACGCCAATACTTTCGGCTTCCTTCTCCGTCTTCCTACCTGCAAAGTTCTTCGTCGTAGTGATGTGACAGTCCCTATGCCTATCTCAGGCAATATTTTACCATCTATGCTACATGAATTTTAACTGTCTATCCTCTTCTTCAGAGAGCATTAATATAGGTATCCAGGTGCTTGTATGGCAAGTATGAATCCACCCAACTAATTTCGTTTAGGTAATTTCAGGGCAGGGATCGTTTTCGCTGGTTGAAACATCCGTTGAGTCAAGACATAGGTAGCCCGTTATCGCTATTATTATGCTACGAAGTGCGTGGCATCGTAATCGTTAATGTATCCTCAGATATTACATAGAACATAATATTAAGAGTGCGTGATGCATTGCAGCATCCTAAAATATTTTCGCACTATTTTCAATTAAAAATGTGGCTGTTTCACATCACCTGTACGTTCACTACGTATTGCTAGTGGCTTGCCGGGCGGGCTTCTAACTTACCTACGGACATTATGAAGCGAATTACAGAATTACGAACATACAACTACCGATCTTGGGGTCATCAGCTCGCTACTGCTCACCACTCACACTACTCGATGTGTTTGCGAATGCTCATGACGTGGCGTTGAAGCATGGGGGAGGGCATGAGTCACAATTTTAATTTGATTGGGTTGTAGGCGAGCTGTTCGAGACAAGGCAGGAATCGCTGCTAATGTCGAGACACTAGAGACGTCTTTAATGAAGCATTTTAGTGAGATGACACTCGAGAGGTAGCAATTATTTTACCTAGGACTGAATATCGTGTAGTGCTCGGCTGCACTTGTTTGGTGGTCTCGTCTATTCGTTCAGCAAGCTTTTCTTGCTAACTTCTTCCACACTGCGACCCCTTCGTCAGGCCGATAGAAGCCTCGGAATTGCAAGCGTGGTAGTGGTGGAGTCTTCTGGACACACGACAAGATCATTCCCGCCGCCTCATCTTTGAATGGATTCTACTCAGAAATAATGTAGAGCCCAGGCACTAGCGAAGGCTTCTTCGTCTGGATAAGTTGTTTGACTACAATAAACGTTGCTGCCGTATCGTATTCGACGCGTGTATGCGCCGAACAAAGTCATCTGCATAGGAAGTGATCGCCGCAGCGAATCCTTTAGGATCATGCATGGATCCGTGAAGAAACTTCGAACGGCCCACGACCTCTTCGCATTGATTCGGACAAATGGGCAGATCAAAGTGCATTGAGAGTGTCTTGCGCACTTTGTTTAGCTGTATCGACAAGGCGTATTGCATTAAGGAACGGCTGCAGCGATTAACCCTAACCCGAAGCGACCAAGGGGTTAAGCACGTAGAACTGTTTGAAGCCGAGTGTTGGTAGTTTTTAAACCGTGGACAATAAAAATATACCCGCCACAATATTTCTATTCTCTGAAATTTACTTTCAGACCTAAGGAGTCAATCCCAGCGAAGGTCCCATTTCGCAAGATAACCAGGTAAAATCAGTTCGATCATAAATGAGAGGTGTCGTTTTAGCCCTAGTCTGTTTACTGAAATTTATTACTCGACTATCATGATAAATTTGCTGTGATGTTGCCTATGTTGTCCACCTCAGCTAAGTGCGGAATCTATTAGCCAATTGAAGGAGGTGGATGTCGCACTGTAATGCTGGTCAGCACTGCAGAGGAAGAGTAGCGACTTGGGCGAAGATCCACAGCGGGAGCCCGAGGAGTCGTGGAGGTGTAGATGGAGAGGACCGAAGGCGATGGTTCTAGCAGAGAACCGGAGCGAGGCTTGAGACGCTTGAGCCGTTGAAGGTAAAATGGAAAGTGTGATTGAAATGGTGGTTAGAAGTCCGAGAATCCTGGTTCACCTACGATAGCTAGTCCAGTCCTCTTACTCTAATATGAAGCTAAGTATAAGAGATTCGCTATTGTCTTGGAGCGGAATCTTCAACAGGTGCACGAACCAGAATGGTTCGAGATCGTAGCGGAGATAGCATAGTGAAAGTAAGTAAAAGAATGATGATCGTTGCAGTTGAAGAAGGACTGCAACCTGTGAGAGCAATCGGATTGCTCTTTCGGAAAGCACAGACACCTATTGGCTAAAGGCCAAAGGCCGGCGTCGCGGTTACTAGAGCCGTGACGCTGGTGCGTCGTTACACGCACGAACAATAAGTGCGATTTTATCTGCCAATTAAAATGGATGAATGTTGCGCAGAGGTGATCTCACCTTGCGATCGTGATGCACTGGAAGCTACCGCCGAGTGCGTTCTGTGGTCGGCATCACGTTGTCTCCCGTCGATAATGGAGCAATCATTCTGTGTCGCGTGTCAACCGTTGTTGTGTCAAGCTGCAGCGCCGAGCAGGAACCGACGCCGACTGCGTCGGAGGCCTCGCTCGGCTTGGGGTTGGCGAGCTTGGACATGACGACGTCGCCGTCGTCTGAATGCCAGTCGGACTCAACGGTTGATTCCTGTGGCTTGTCCAGCAATCCAGCGGACAGGAGAGTGTTCTGGGGAGCGGTAGGCTGTTAGTTGCAAGTACAAAGTCGTAGGAGGTCAGTCTAGCTCATTAATCAATCTGCTTTCAGCAACTCACCCCGGGCATCGCGACATTATGACTCGCTCAGCCACCTCCCATGAGGTCATCCTAGCGACTACGGCCAATATCATTGATGCTACGAAACCTGTCTTGCTATGCGACCCCCCACCATCATGAAGATGATTGTTGGTCGCCCCACCAAGAATCTTTGGGGGTATTCCACAGACAAGCTGCTGGTAGAGTCTCGAGGCATGAGCCCCAAGTGACGATCGTTTCCTCCTGATCCCGAAGCCTGCGTAACCGAGATAAATTCTTCTGCTGAAATGAGTGGCACGAGATAGACGGCAAAGTCTCGTGCAAATAAAGGTGCATTGGGGTCTCTAGTGTTGTGAGATGGGCGTTTTGTTGACCGACTAACTTACTCAGTTGCTAGGCGACGCTTAGTAAGCGTCTTCGTCCCTTGCTATTCATCACAAGATATTTTTTGACTTGCTTTCACACTAAACCGAGCAATCGATTTCAAAACGGAACAATGGTAGCACCAGGGCAGAACGGCCTATCCCTTAGCAGATTCATAATCGGTATCTTTTTGACTTCTTCTTGGGGTCCCCTCTGAAGTGGTCAACGAAAACACCGTCAATGGAGTATGCTGTGGGCTGTAGCTTGGTCGTTAACCTCATTCGATTCCTCACCGTATCATCGCCGGATTGCTTTGGTCGTCGCTTCTATCTATTACCGCGGTTTATGTGGTCCCACTACCAGAGCTGTCATCACTTGAGCTATCCACATAGAGGTGATGACGAGTTGCTCTCGAGCTTTAAAGGCATGAAGCTGCAGTTTGATTGCAGGATGGCGGGTCCGTGACAAGCCGTGTCGAGGTCGATGCAGTACTACTAGCTCCAGCACCGCCGCTATCCCCCACAAAATCGATAAACTCTTGCGCCAGAGAACGAGGAAAACACACCGTATTCAAGACCTATGCATCTTATCTACTTGATAACGTTCGCTAGGTAACAAACTATGGGCCTCACTGTCGTTAGATTTGGTTTTATCATCGCTAGTACTGCACAAAACAGTAATCTCTTGGGATGGTTCCGTCTATATGACTCTATTTCTGCTCGTCTACCGTGATGACAGAGTTTCCTCGCCGTTTTCGCTCGTTAGATTGATCGCGCCGCTAATCCGATGAAGCGCTCTTTTGCATATTCCTCGGCAGTCGTTTCCCCGGACGCATGATTGCAACGCCAATGTTGTTGGGGTTACTTGAAAAGACTGCACGGCCGATCAGAGCAGCCCCCATCACCATGGATCGATACGTACGCTTGGAATTACTGACAGGAGTGTGACGAGTCATGTAGCGACGTATGCAAGGTTTGTGTTTTTCAGAACTCTGCTCGACGCGCCATTGCTGGTCGCCCATCAATCAGAGTTTTGGACCGAATGGCCTGCTGCTGTACCAAACAAGTGACAATACGTACCACCATTCAGCTCGACCAATGCATTTGGCAAACGTTTGCGGGGTTGATACACATTTTGAGGTCTTTCCAGTTGAATTCATACATGGAGACGGGAACCTTCAACTGAAATGTTTGGAGACTCTATTTTGTATCATCAAGTTGGGTGATCAACCGAATCAAAAATCTTTTCGGTGTTGGATGAAGTGAAGCGCTCAACATGCACATATTCCTAGCAGGGTTGTGAAAAATAAGATTGTTATTTAGTTGAGCCCGAAGAATCGAGTCAACCAATAATTTGTTTATTGCAACTTTTTTCAATCGCGGCGCTGTCTAGTGTTGCGCACTTCCTGCCGGATCGCAGTTGCTACAAGCTGTGGATCCCAGTGATCCCTGTTGTACTCTAGAAAAAGCAGTGTCTCTAGCGTTGTTGGATGCATAGCTCGGCGATGCATGCTGAAGACAAGACCGGCTCGAGAAAACAACCTCTCGACTTCATTTGAAGTAGACGGGATCCAGCCAAGGCGAATGTAACGTGAGCGAGGAGGCTTTCGGCTGTCCCTGAGCACGCGTTCTGCAAATGGGAGATCTTCGTCTTCATCTTCGTCATCGTTTCTGCCCGTGTCTTCAAGCCGCTTTAGCGCTTCACATTCTTCCGCAGTCAGGTTCGACTCCTTACCGGATAGAACCTCGACGATGCCGCTTTCAAACTGTGGAGCTTTAACGACGTTGGCTGCCCGTGGACTCAGGTACTTCGAAGTTGATGTGAACTCCTTTATTGTCGCGTCAAATAGACGACGAACATCTAACAAGGTCGCTTCAGGCTTCCCAACGCCGCTTGCTTGTTGCCTCTTGTTCACGCTCTCTAGTTTCTGGAGTGATTCAAATATAGATTCCAGCTCGGCTTCTTCACGCGGCGTTAGCAAAACGTCAAGAAGGGTTCTGTCGGAATGGTCGATCCATTCAGCAATATCCAGGTAACGGTCCAGCATTGCGTGAGTGCTGCTCCATCGTGTCACAGTGTTGGTAATCGGCATCAACGCGCCGACATCACGTAAAGCGTGGCGATGTTTTACAGTGTTGAGTTTTGCCATTAAGCGGTGCACCTTGTTGATAAGGTTTGCATCCGGCTCAAGAAGCCACTCGACGGCTAGCTGCAGGCGGTGGCTAGCACACCCGATCATTGGGACGCTTGTTCGATTTGAAAGACTCCCGTTGACAGACGCATGATCACATACGTAGAACTGTAGGTGTTCGAGCTGAAGCCGATAGACATCCATGGCGTAGTCGAGAAGCTCTATGAACGAGTCTGTGTTCATAGTGCTTTCGTCGACAAACGGGGAGAACACGAGTAGGAACTTTTCACCGATGTTGCCGTCGCTTAGCGACGGTGTCACGGCGATGACAGCGGCGTAATGGGTACCTGCCTCCATCCAGGCGTCTATCAGAAAGCCAAAGGCTTGCCAGCAAGGCGACGACGGATTCGTGCTTGCACGGCGAGCTCAACAGCTTCGAGGCCGCTCTTCAGCTGCACCCTGCTGATGGGGCGTAGCGACGAATACTTGCGCGCTCGCTTCTTTTCACAAAAGCTCAGCTCGTGGTGTTCCATCACCACCCAGTCGAGCCAGTGGTAACGATTCATGATTGCTTCGTCGACGGTGACACGAACGAAGGCATCGAGCGTGTTGGGGCGGCGTGCCAGCACAAAGTACTCGTCCAAGTACATGCCGCGGTGGGCGCGTTCCAAATGATCCAACACCGACGTGTAGCCGCCGTTGCGTGGCTTGGCTCGGCTGCCAGGACACAGACGACAATGATAGCGGTTGTCACGGTCTTCGAAGAGCACCTCACATAGTTGGCGAGGCGTCGGGAGAGCAGCGTTGGGGGTTTCCATGACGTAGAGAGCAGGAATTGAGGGGAGAAGCTGGGTGGTGTTGGGGTTTCGCAGAGAATAGCAAAGTGAGAGAGCATACCGTAGCCTCACAGGACTGTCTCCGTGGAACCGTTAGGTCGACAGGGGAAAGCAACCCACCGCTTGCGCATTATCGATGCGTTGAGAGCTTCTGACCTCGCAAGACCAAGAGAATCGCAAGGTGAACGCCGCGCTGGAGTGGAAGATTATTTGCACCTGATTGGGACCTCGCTCAATCAATAATTTCGTGTGTTTTATTTGAGTTATTTGAAAGTGCAATTGTTTTTTTCACAACCCTGATTCCTAGTAAGAGGGGATTAACTATAAAAATGCATATTTTACATCAAACATACCAGTGCTCATTGCTGCGATAACGAGGTCGTCGGTGGTCAATGTCCTGAATGAATCCTTGGTGCTTCGTCATGGAGCAACACTGCATTTGTTTTAAATGTTAAGCATCTTAACGCATAAGCGCCGAAAACAACCAATCTTCATTGCATGTTGTTTGCTCCTGTGCCATTTATCTGATACACTTCCCGCTCTATAGAGATTGTTGCTGTCTTCAGTGCCAGGAGTCTCTGTGCCCACGGCACTCTTTGCTCGCAATGAGCACGACTCAACCCCAGCTCGATCGAGACCAGCTCAACTTACAAATACGAGATCCGATTACTACTAAAGAGAGCGAGCGAATGGTTGAATCTGCTGCTTTTTTGTTTTCCGTTTTCGTCACCTCACATACCGAAGGCCGTGGCCGCCTCCTCTTCATCTTGCTCTTGCGCGCGGCTCCACTTGCTGCTGTCCACGGCGCGCATTACCATCTCCGCCTTACTCGGCCATCGCGTCTAATTTTGCCTCCATCCGCGCCATCGCATTCGCCAACTTGTCAATGTCGGCGGTGTGTTGACCTAGTGTGTGGAACATGGCTCCCTGCTGTGTTGCTAACTGCTGCTGCGTCTCCGTCGTGCGGCACAGCAGGTCCATCAGCATCGTCTCCATCTTCGGACCTGCCGTCACCTGGCCGTCGCCAGCGTTGGCCGCGACCAGATCCTGGGACGCGCCTGCGACGGGCTGAGCCACGACCTGATTGGCGATGCCAATGCCCGATCCCCGCAGCGGCTCCGCGGGGCGCTTGGGCGCGTCCGTCTGCTCCTCGACGACTTCTACGGCCTCTCCGTTCTCCAGCGGCGCGGCCACCGCGTTCTTTCGGTCCTCGAGGTTCTTCATGGCCACATTGGACAGTTTCTCCAGCGTGGCGATATCGCACGTGTTGCGCGGCTGCGTGTCGAACACAAACACCGTGCCGAGCAAGTGGCCCGACGGGGTGCAGATGGGGGCGCCGGCGTAGAACCGGATCTTGGCAGCACCCGTGACCAGCGGGTTCTTGGCGAACCGCTTGTCCAGCAGCGTGTCCATGACCACCATGGGCTCCTTGCTCATGATGGCGTGCGCGCAGAAGCTCACGGAGCGCGGCACTTCGTTCTGCGCCAGACCCACACTGGCTTTGAACCACTCGCGGTCCTCGTCCAGCAGACTCACGGCCGCGATGGGGCTTTGAGCGCGTTGCTGGCTAGGTCGCAGATGATGTCGAACACGTCCTCGCTCGGAGTGTCCATGATGTCGAAGCTTCGGAGGATCTCGAGGCGCTCCGTCTCGCCAGGCACAACGGGCGGCTTGGGCCACGGGTGGTCCCAACTGAAGTCCAGCGGGTAGTCGAACTCGGGCTGCTGGAAGTCGCGCGTGAAGTGGGACAAGTCTCCTTCCGAGTTGCCTGTGGGCGAGTGGAAGTTCTGCGCCTCCCAGTTGTGCTCCGGCTCACGAGGGGCGGGGACGCCGTGCCCGACGTGGTCGTGGGCGCCGGCGGGGCCTGCGGGTTGGCCTGGCCGTTGGCATGGGACAAGATGCACGACATACAGACGCGCACGAGCGAGCGGCCGATCACCGGCAGCTCCGCCTCCTTCTTGAGCGTGCAGTTGCCGCACACGACCTCACCACACTAGCAGGAGACACATATTCTGTCAGTTATAATAATAATAAAGATGATAATATGTATATGTACCTTGCGGCAGTGATGCTTTCGCCGGAAGCGCGTGAAGTTCCGCGTGCACACGTGGCATCTGTATCGCTCCGTGTCCAGCACCCAGTCGTCCTGGTGGCGTAGCTGGTCGATGGTCAGCACGTCGTTGCCGCCGATGGTGCTGCTGCCCTTGAGGCCCTTGCGTGACATGGTCTCGATGTTTTGTCTGGTCGGTTAAAGAGAGAGAGAGAGGGAGAGGAGGG
>JAAVTG010000048.1:0-111768 GCA_011947345.1 Phytophthora quininea
GACGTTGATACAGAAGTAGAAGTACGCGAAGAAAGTTTCCTTCTGGTGGACCTCACTGGCATCGTTGGGATCAAACTGGTCGGCGCCGAGCGTGACCACGTTGGACTTGATGCAGCCCGTACCGACACCGATGCCCACGAACAAGCCGACCATGAAAATGGGCTGCACCAAAGACTCGTTGGTCATGATAGACGGGTAGGCAGCAATGGCCACGATGAAGTCGCCGATGCAGTACCAAATACCGAAGACCAGGATGGTGCGAAAGCGACCCCAACGTTCATCAGCCATGTAGGCACCGAATAGCGGCGAGAGGAAGCAGATCGACGTCCAGGTACTTCTCAAAGCACTAGCGGACACCAAACTCCAGCCGATCTTCTGCATGAAGTTCTTGAGACCTTGACTGATGCCAAAGTAACTGAGTCTCTCGGCGAGCTCCGTCATAAGGATGAACAGAGTCACTTCCAGCAGGACGCTTTTGTACTTGCGCGGTCGAGAATCCCACGGGGTCTGGATGGTCTCATAGGGAACCGCAGGCGACCCTGTTGGCGACTTGGTTGGGGTAGCCACTCCCATGGCGACGGTTGTTCTTGAGCGGACTGCTGTGCACGAGGCGTGGAAATTGGAGAATGAAGAGCAGAGGGCCAAGATTCTCAATCTATCGGAGGTGCTCCGAGGGCTGCGGTGAGGCTTCGTGAGCACGTACGTTCATGTGACGGGACTGATAACGAGAGATGTGGCACCCTGCAGACGAAAAGCTGAAGCAACCTCTTGTTGAGACCGAGCAGGAGCAGGAGCTGCAAGCTCATGCTGTCGCGAACGACGAACCATCGACGATACTGCACCACCGAGCAGAAGTGAATAGCTCGATCTACAGACAAGAACGGTGATGGCCTCGCGAGCAGCGCTCCATTTGCTGTGCCTGCGAGGTCTCGTAAGCAAGCAGTCAGCAACATACGACGTGCACGCCCTCCTGACGGGAGGAACACCGGCAATGTGATTGGAGGTGCCGGTGTTCAACGTCGTGCAGCCTCGTCGATCTATGCTCGAGCTTACCACGAATTAATTAGAGCCCCGCCATGTCACGCCGGTCCCAGCGTTCTATTTGCTGGTCGTGCACGCACCGCAAATCACTACGAGATCACTTGCACCTTCGAGATGCACAGATGTAAAGATCGAAGGCGCTTTGGTTGTGGCCAAAAGCAAGCGCCTTTGCGTCAACTCAATTCAAGGCAAGGCACATACTTCTGCAGCACTACAACGTTGTCAAGGGTAGTGTGACCTGGTTCTTACAAGAAGGACTTCATATAAAAGATCTCTGTTGCTCGGACTTGAGGCGTTGGAAATGGCGTACGAAGTTGCTGAGGTTCCAAAGAAAAAAATATTTCTTCCACAGCGGAGAGAGGCGTAGCGTCGAGCTGACACCTTTCGTTTTGACGTAGAGCTACGCCCCGTAAGTTCATCCAGGTTTTCGTGGTGTTCGTGGCTGACATCGCGGCAAAAAGTGTGTTCTTCAGCCTGGTTGCCGCTGACGGATCCGCCACGGCGAGTTGAGGAAGATGACTAGAGCCGGTGGCGATGTTCTTGAGCCGATAACTTGTTCGTATCCTCAACCCTGGGTATACTACCGCACTACGGGTCACTCTACTCACATGAAGAGGACATTTCCAACGATCAGCATGGCGACGTAAAGAAATCGGCACTTTGGTGGAGCTCTGCAATCGGCTTGACAAACGATACGGAGCGCAATAGCCCCCGTAGCTCACGTTCTGCTGGCCTTCAGCACGTATTCCATCGAAAACGCGCCGCTAAACAACTTGCCACACCCGTTACAAATGAGGTTGAAATACCTTCGAAACCAGCATTTTCAAGAACAGCAGACACATCTTGTGGGCGCAATGGTGGGAGCGTTGATGTTTCCTTCGCTGCGGTCGTCATCAGAGCAACGCCTGAAGCTCCAAGCTCATTTCCCAATTCACCTTCCGGGTGTCTAACAAGCTCACACGGCTACATCAAGCACCTCTCGACTCGCTGCTATGACGAAGCTAAACCGTTTGCTGCTGACTCTAGCAGCGTCCGTACTCGCCGTGTCGGGGGCTCCGGCTACTCTCAGGTTAGTAGGGAATTTATTGAATTCCGTGACTACAATTGTCACCAACACGGTGCCCGGGGTGGTGACTACGGTCGGAGATGTTGTCGACCAGAGCTGCGTTATCATCATCTTCAACGACGACACCTCTAAGGTGATCCAAGATGCTGCCGATAACAGCACGACGATCTGGACGGAGAGCAAGCGCACCAGCAACATTGAGAACATCGTGACCGCACTTAAACGTCACGCGGAACAAGTCCAAGGCCCGGTGATTCAGCTGTTGAAGACCATCGTGGGGCTGGTGTTCGAGAGTAACTGGATCACCAACACCATTAAAGTGCTGAACGCGCCTCTCGCCCTCCTTCAGCAGATTCTGGCGCTGGCGATCGTCAAGCAGATCATCTGGGACATCGTTATCCAGCTCGATCCGCCTCGACAGACTGCCGACTCGACAAACAACACGGCCACCGCTGGCTGGGGGCTTCTAAAATCAAAGCGACGAATGTTTGGGCGACAGCCAACACGGGCCAGAACGTCGTCGTCGGCACGATCGATAGCGGCGTACGCAGCACTCACGACGTGCTGAAGAACAACTTTGTGGGTTCTTATGGTTGGTATGACCCCGCTCAAAAGACGGCCACTCCGTACGATGCCAACGGCCACGGTACGCACACGATGGGGACGATCGCTGGGAGTCAGGGTATTGGAATTGCCCCGGTTCCAAGTGGATGACTTGCAAGGGATGTGGAGCTACGTCCTGCACGCTGTCGCTATTGACGGCTTGTGCTCAATTCATGATGTGCCCGACCGATACGAACGGTAACAATTGCAACGCTGCCAAAGCGCCTCACATTGTGAGCAACAGTTGGGGGCTGGCCAGGGCATGACGTACTTCCAGTCCGCCTTGGACGCTTGGTACGCGGCTCGGATCATCCCAGTCTTCGCAGCAGGCAACTCGGGCGCCAACGGTTGTGGCACTGTTGTTTCTCCCGGTGATTCAGCGAAAGCTTTCGCTGTCGGAGCCAGCGATGTGAACGACGTCCTCGGCTCATTTAGTAGTCTCGGCCCCTCTGTAAACGGTCTGGTTAAGCCTGACTTTGCTGGACCGGGCGTGAGCATCCGCTCAGCCTGGAACGGCAATGACTCGGACTATTTGTCGCTCTCGGGGACAAGCATGGCTGCCCCTCACCTCGCCGGTACCATTGCGTTGTCTTTGAGTGCGAGACCGGGACTATGCTTCGACAGCCTCAAGACAGTGTTGTCGGGGTCGACAGATCGGTCGCTGCCGAATGCTGCCCAAACGTGCGGCGGCACGTCTGACACGACGTTCCCCAACAACCAGTACGGCTACGGACGCATCAACGCGCTCAATGCTGTCAACGCAGCGGCTGCCTTTTGAGCCGAACACTGCACGTCTGTAGTTCATCAATGCGTTTGAATACTTTTCTGTTTGTAACTACGTGGGATTCACGACTCAGAGCTGGTAGAGTAAGCATAACACGTAGCTATTCACTTGTTCTCTAGCTCTATGGAGCCGCCGTGTTCGACGACGCCTAGGACAGATTAATCTGCTTCAGCCAGCGCTGCAAAATGGCGATCACTTCTTCCTTCTTTTCCCACAGCAGCCAGTGGCCACCGCCATGCACCAATTCCTGTTTGAGGTTGGGCATCACACGGGGCATTCCTGCCGCCAGTTCGGGTTTCAGAATGGGATCGTCCACAGCGCCAATGTACAGCGCCTCGTGCTGGATCACGCGTGGCAAGTCCTTCTCGTCCTCAAAGTCTTGCTGACGTCTCGAGTAGTACGAGCAGGAACCAAAGAAGCCTGAACGCGAGTATTCTGCAACGTAGTAGTCCATCTCGGCCTCTGTCAGCAGATCGGACTGCTCAGTGTACACCGGGTCACTAGTATCCGCCACATTCTCCACCGTCTTGAGGAACTCGAAGTCGTCGGCGAATTCGTTGTACTGGCGGTACATGGCCGTGAAAATCCTGCGTGGATCAACGTCCAACAACTTGGCGGCGCGTTCCGAGTCTCCGAGCAGCTTCATGTATGAAAATTGCGGGATGGCGGGGATCAACTTGTCGTAGTCCACGCAGACGTCACCTTGCGGAAAGTAGGGCGTGCAGATTCCGCACGCAGCAATCACGCGTTCCGGGTAGAACATACACATCCTCCAGATGATGGCACCACCCCAGTCATGGCCGACAAACACTGCACGAGGCAGGTTGAGGAAGTCCAACAGCCCGGCGAGGTCACCCGTCACCTTCTTCGTGCCGTAGCCCTCTACCGTCTGCGGCACCGAACTGCGACCGAAGCCACGTAGGTCGGGAGCGATGACGCGGTACGTCTTAGACAGCGCTTGGATTTGGTAGCGCCAACCGAACCAGAGGTCCGGCCATCCGTGTACGAGCACGACGGGGTGGCATCTCGAGGCCCAACGTCGATGTAGTGCAGTTGGATGCCGTTGTCGACTTGGGCAAACTTGTGCTCCCAGTCATCCCAGAAGTTACTCATGACGATTCTTTGATGTTTGGACGCGCGTTGGAGAATGACGTTGGGAGCTGTCGGAGCCGGCATTTTGTCGTGTCAACACTCGAATGGATGTCCTGACGTACTTGTGGGCACGTAAACACACGAGACACCTACGCCGTCCGAGTGGAAATGACCAGCAAATGCTGCCAGCCTGGAGGACATTTCGCAGGACCAGCAGCGCTTTGCTGCCAGACATCTTTGCCAACGGTATAACTTCGTCATTGGCAGTCCGCGTTCACTGCACTATGGCTGAGCAACTTGTACGCTCAAGGCCCTAACGAAACCCGCTATTCAAAAGAGGACTGGCGGCAAGGGAGATAATTCGTGATACCGCTAACAGCGAGCACCAGACTGCCAGCTAACACGCAAAACTCGAAATGAAGAGCTCGTTCATTTGCTGCTGCTGCAAGTGACCCGCCGAGCGACGTCGAGCAGCAGACCTATCCCGGCCGTTGCGCCAGAAAAACCCGCGCTCGCACCGGTATCGGGAATCGACTGGGCGTTTGTAGGACCTCCAGACAGTTACCGGTATTGTGCGCGGTGCCGCCGGCTCGTTCTGCCCGGCTTTTCGTCGCCAGAGGCAGGGCTGGCCTGTCACATGCGAGTTACCCCCGATCGATGCGCGCGACGTGGCCGCCGACGCTGGTTTGACAAAAAGGCAAACGTCGGGTACCCATTCTGCGGCGCTGCTGCTGTCGTGGAGGCGCTGTCGTTGGGGCGCTGTCGTCGTCGGCAAGAGCTCTATCGCAGCTCGAATCTGGATCGAGTTCTGTCCTATCCTATCCTAGCTCTGCTACTGCCGAGAGCCAAGCACGACAGCCACGAGCGCAGGGAGGGAGCGTATCCGCTCGTGTTCATGTATCGCCAGCCGAAGAAAGCGGCCGGGTCGATAGCGCTGGATGGCGTCCTGTTGCACTTGCGAGGACTGCGGTTGAAGCACGCCGCTGAGATTTGGCCTGGTCCCTCGCCGCGTCACATGTGGATTGAACAACACGCCGCGCGGCCGGAATGTGACGTGGCTGCCGGGCTGCTACAGTCGACCACGGTGGCCAGCGGTCGCCACGAGCCGAACGACCGGAGCCGGCTTTGTCGTGGCGGGATCGGGCCAAATCCTCGCGACCTGTACAGGCCTCGAAGGCGATCGCACCAGATTCACTACTTTGGAGACCTTATCAGAGAGACTGCAAGCAATCAGGCTGGGGCTATGCATTGAACAGCTATGTACATGTCTGTCGGCGCGAGCTCGGTCAGCGCCAGCAGCCCGGCAGATGCTTGTAGTCTCACACTACATACGAGATCGGAAGCATGGCGGCTCTGGCTTGACGCTTGAAGTTCAAAGCGCGCGAAGCGTCGAAGCACACCGCCGAAAGCACGTGACGGGCGCTGCTGTCGATGTTTGCGCAGGTCGGACTTCCAGGCTGGAACTGGAAGTTCCAGTATCTCCGTGCACCAGCTCGTAGGCATTGATCGGGTCCATCCAACAGAGCACGTGTGCCGTTTCTCGCTAAGCTACGAGTTAACGTGCGCTCGAATCGCGCAGAATCTCAGATTCCAGCGCCTTTCAGGCTTCACAACGCCATGAATTCTGGTGCAGAGTTGAAGTCGTGCACCAGAACGCAGAGTCACTCTTTTGAAATACGGACGGGCTGTAGACGAACGGTGTCAACTCGAGGCCAGTAACGGCTCACCGGGCGGACAGGCTTATCGCTTGTCGGCGAGGAGGCCTGTCCAAGCCTCCTCCTCCGGTTGGCGCGGTTAGCTGGCAACTCTGTGTTTCAGAGGTACTGCGGGTGCGTGATTTTAATGATAGTCAGGAAGGCAGACCGCGTTTGGAATTTGTATGCCGCCCGAGCGAGTCGAAAACTGCTCGATTCTATTATGCTGCAACGCTGGAGCTTTTTGGCATTTGCTCGCATCATTCAACCGCTGCGATCACTCCAGTGTGGTGCGCGTTAGCGAGGTTCTCGTATGAAGAGCTTCTCATGCGATGCCTACAATCTAATTGATAGTCGCTGTTGATGTGTTGTAGCGCTGGACTGTCGAGTGACTCAAGTAGGATAAATGAAAAGCAAAGACATCGTAGCCCAAGAGGTCTTTACTTACGAGTCATACCTGTGCTGAACAGAATCAATTTTAAATAAAAAGGAAAGTATCATGGAAACTGAATGCGGTCTGTTACTAGTATTGTCGACCTACTCGTAGTAGGCTTGCGAGTGTAGGTTGTGATTAGGAGGAATCGTTTACCTCCGCCTCGAATCAAGGGTATAGGGTCACGCGGTCTTGCATCCTTAAAACTAAGACCAGCCCACGCGTTTGCTTGCTTTAAGTATTTCAATCAAGTTTGCGGCACGTCCTCAACGCAAAACTTGCATCCCGATGAATGTCCTTTGAAGGATGTGCTGGAGAGAGAACCACACGTGTTCTAAGATACGAATGAGCCAAAATATGTGATTGCAGCGGTTTTGATGACGACCATGTCCTGGAATTGAATCTAATGCGGCGATTCCGTCGCCCCATGCAAGGTGCAGTCCACTTCTCTTCAGATGCTGCACTTGCACGGCCGAAATCGCGGCGTTCTGCTTAGTTTATTGGTGTTTCTGGTGTGTGATCCGATCCGAGACCTGTCCCTCGGTGGCCCTCTAAAAAGCTTTTGAATCAAGCCTACGTGTAGTGATGTCTTCTGCTGTACTCCAAGTCTTCGCGTGTGCTCGCAGCCGCCTTGGTCACTGCTTTCGACTCGCTGAAAGACTCTAGTCTGCGGTAGTTGACCTGCAACAGTCGTTATCGAATACCCACCTATCTAACGCGAACACGGTTGACCAGTACTTCAGGAGTTTTTAGAATGGACTCAAGTGGGTACAGTTGCCAGCTAACCGCGCCAACCGGAGGAGGAGGCTTGGACAGGCCTCCTCGCCGACAAGCGATAAGCCTGTCCGCCCGGTGAGCCGTTACTGGCCTCGAGTTGACACCGTTCGTCTACAGCCCGTCCGTATTTCAAAAGAGTGACTCTGCGTTCTGGTGCACGACTTCAACTCTGCACCAGAATTCATGGCGTTGTGAAGCCTGAAAGGCGCTGGAATCTGAGATTCTGCGCGATTCGAGCGCACGTTAACTCGTAGCTTAGCGAGAAACGGCACACGTGCTCTGTTGGATGGACCCGATCAATGCCTACGAGCTGGTGCACGGAGATACTGGAACTTCCAGTTCCAGCCTGGAAGTCCGACCTGCGCAAACATCGACAGCAGCGCCCGTCACGTGCTTTCGGCGGTGTGCTTCGACGCTTCGCGCGCTTTGAACTTCAAGCGTCAAGCCAGAGCCGCCATGCTTCCGATCTCGTATGTAGTGTGAGACTACAAGCATCTGCCGGGCTGCTGGCGCTGACCGAGCTCGCGCCGACAGACATGTACATAGCTGTTCAATGCATAGCCCCAGCCTGATTGCTTGCAGTCTCTCTGATAAGGTCTCCAAAGTAGTGAATCTGGTGCGATCGCCTTCGAGGCCTGTACAGGTCGCGAGGATTTGGCCCGATCCCGCCACGACAAAGCCGGCTCCGGTCGTTCGGCTCGTGGCGACCGCTGGCCACCGTGGTCGACTGTAGCAGCCCGGCAGCCACGTCACATTCCGGCCGCGCGGCGTGTTGTTCAATCCACATGTGACGCGGCGAGGGACCAGGCCAAATCTCAGCGGCGTGCTTCAACCGCAGTCCTCGCAAGTGCAACAGGACGCCATCCAGCGCTATCGACCCGGCCGCTTTCTTCGGCTGGCGATACATGAACACGAGCGGATACGCTCCCTCCCTGCGCTCGTGGCTGTCGTGCTTGGCTCTCGGCAGTAGCAGAGCTAGGATAGGATAGGACAGAACTCGATCCAGATTCGAGCTGCGATAGAGCTCTTGCCGACGACGACAGCGCCCCAACGACAGCGCCTCCACGACAGCAGCAGCGCCGCAGAATGGGTACCCGACGTTTGCCTTTTTGTCAAACCAGCGTCGGCGGCCACGTCGCGCGCATCGATCGGGGGTAACTCGCATGTGACAGGCCAGCCCTGCCTCTGGCGACGAAAAGCCGGGCAGAACGAGCCGGCGGCACCGCGCACAATACCGGTAACTGTCTGGAGGTCCTACAAACGCCCAGTCGATTCCCGATACCGGTGCGAGCGCGGGTTTTTCTGGCGCAACGGCCGGGATAGGTCTGCTGCTCGACGTCGCTCGGCGGGTCACTTGCAGCAGCAGCAAATGAACGAGCTTCAACTGCCGCTGTCCTTTCGTGTGCAGCACAGCGGGCGAGTGCCGGCACGGCAAAGGCAAACCGGACGCCGCTTGGCTTCCTTCCCAGGCCGAAACCAGTCTCATTCTGCGTTTTGCGTGCTCCGTGGCAGCCTTCAGTCCGTTCCAGCGCCTACGTTCACATCTCCACCATGAGCAGCAAGGAAGACAGCCCCCGTTCGCAAATGCGCCACAGCCGCTCCATGGACATGGGTGTGGCCCGCAAGATCAACTTCGACGAGCAGAAGGAGGAGGTCAGAAGCTGCTGCGCAGCACCAAGGTCTTCAACGACGCCACCATCGAGACCGAGGTCGAGTGGTTCTACGGCCCGCTGGGCGTCCACGACTTCTACTTCTGCGGCCAGTCGCCCATCGTGATCGCGCACCACATTGAGAGTCTGCTGGCGGCCAAGCTCATGTCCAAGGCCAAGAACCACCCCATGGACGTCAAGCTGGAGCAGGAGGGCCAGAGCGGCGCCTTCTTCGCCGTGCTCAGCAACGTCGTGGGCAGCGCCACGGCCGAGCCCAGCCGTCGTGCGGCTCGCTACGACGCCGGTATCACCGAGACCGAAGTGCTCGAGCGCCGTCTCGAGAAGCAGTACCTCAGCGGCTCCAGCGGCATCATCGGCGACGGTGTCAAGGCCGGCTACCAGTATCTCGAGAAGGTCGAGGCCACCAAGAAGCGCACCTACCGCATGCAGTGCTACCGCAGCAGCGGCGTACTGGACCCCGTCACGGTGCCCTACCACGTCCGCATGTACTTCCTACAGGAGCCTGACTACGTGGACCCCACGGTGAGCGAGAACGAGACCGACATCAACAGGGTCGCCGACAAGGTCTTCCTCGAGCGCGCCGGTCCCCGCCTCAAGGAGGTCTATCAGGAGTGCATCATCAAGGCCATGGCCCAGATGACCCCCGCCTTCCACACCGAGGTCTGGACCGAGTCCGACGGTTCCAAGATGGCCCGCGTCTCCATCGCCTACCGCAGCGGATCCACGCACTCGTACTTTTCCAGTATCGCCGACGTGTACCGCCAGCACGGTCTCTTCTCGCAGCGCAAGTACGCTGAGTTCTTTGCCAACGGCATCGTCATCTACGGCTTCTACCTACAGATGCTCGAGAATCCCTCGCAGGGCACGGGCAGCTTCGAGGACCGTCTTGCCGCCGCTGTGAACGACGCCTCCATGCACTTTACGCTGCCGCGTACGTCACTGACCCCCATGCTCATCGATGGTCTGCTGAACCCGCAGCAGATTGCGTACGCGTACGCTGCCTGGAAGTTCACTTTCCACTTCATGCACCGCCTGCCCGAGTCCTTCGCCGTGGTGAGCAAGTCGCTACGCGACCGTGACCCGTCGGCGTTCGCTCGTCTCGAGCAGCTCCGCTCCACGATGAAGCTCAACACGTTCACCGAGTCGCAGATCCTGGACCACATTCTGAGCTCGGCTGACATCGTCAAGATCCTGTACAATGAGTTCGAGGCCCTGCACGGCCCCGGCAAGAAGGCCGACTTCAACACGAACGCCACCATGTCGACGCTGCGCAAATCCATCGTGGCCGAGCAGGCCCTGCAGATCTTCTCGCTGTTCCACGTCTTCAACATGCACATCAAGAAGACCAACTTCTTCGCCAACGACAAGGCGGCTTTGGCTTTCCGTCTGGACGGCAGCTTCCTGAACAAGACTGAGTTCATTGACGAGCCGTACGCCGTCGTCTACGTGATCGGCTCGGAGTTCCGCGGCTTCCACGTGCGCTTCCTGGACGTTGCTCGCGGTGGCATCCGTATGATCCGCTCTTCGCACGGTCAGGTGTACCTGAACAACGCCTCGTCCCTCTTCGACGAGTGCTACGGCCTTGCGTCGACCCAGCACCGCAAGAACAAGGACATTCCCGAGGGCGGCTCCAAGGGTGTCGTGCTGCTGAACCAGGCCCACCAGGACAAGGCCGACGTGGCTTTCCGCAAGTACATCGATGCGCTGCTTGACATCATGCTCATGAAGGAGGGCCCGGAGGACATTCTGTTCCTCGGCCCCGATGAGGGCACGGCTCACCTGATGGACTGGGCCAGCTCGCACGCCAAGGCTCGCGGCTACTCCTACTGGAAGGCCATCACCACCGGCAAGTCGGCTTCGCGCGGTGGCATCCCGCACGACGTGTACGGCATGACCACGCACAGTGTGCGCGAGTACGTGCTGGGCATCCAGCGCAAGCTCGAGCTCAAGGCCCCGATCACCAAGGTGCAGACCGGTGGCCCGGACGGTGACCTCGGCAGCAACGAGATCAAGATGAGCCCGCAGGAAGAGACTGTGGCTATCGTCGACGGCTCGGGTGTGCTGTACGACCCCAAGGGCATCAACCGCGAGGACCTCGTGAAGCTCGCGGAGGCCCGTAGCCCCATCTCGGGCTTCGACACCAGCAAGCTGTCCCCGAGGGCTACGCCGTGTTGGTGTCCCACAACGACGTGAAGCTCCCGAGCGGCGAAGTCGTTGAGAACGGCACGGAGTTCCGCAACTTCTACCACCTGCGCTCCAACCTGACGGCCGACTTCTTCGTGCCGTGCGGTGGCCGCCCTGCTGCGGTGAACCTCAACAACGTCGAGCAGTTCATGTACCGCGAGGACGGTCGCACGCTCCGCTTCAAGTACATCGTGGAAGGCGCCAACCTCTTCTTCACACAGGACGCTCGTCAGCGTCTTGAGGACGCCGGTGTCATCCTGTTCAAGGACGCTTCGGCCAACAAGGGCGGTGTGACGTCGTCTTCGCTCGAGGTGCTGGCTGCTCTGTCCATGACGGACGAGGACTTTGCCGAGCACATGCAGGTCGACGAGGCTACGGGCAAGCGCCCGGCCTTCTACGCCGCGTACGTGAGCGAGGTGCAGAAGCGTATCGACCTGAACGCCCAGCGCGAGTTCGAGTGCATCTGGCGCGAGCACGAGCGCACCGGCACGTACTACTCGGTGCTCACCAACCAGTTGAGCGAGCGTATCACCGACTTGAGTGCCAAGGTGCAGCACTCGGGTCTGTGGGAGAACAAGGCTCTGCGCGAGAAGATCTTCGCCGATGGCTTCCCGGAGATGCTGCTGAAGATGACGCCCAAGGAGGAGCTCATCAAGCGTCTGCCCGAGAGCTACACGCGCGCGTTCTTCGCTTCGCAGCTTGCCAGCCGCTTCATCTACTCGGTTGGCCTCGGTGCCCCCGAGTTCTCCTTCTACGAGTTCATTGAGGAGCTCATCGGCGGCAGCAAGTAAAAGCGTACACCCCCAAGAACGGAGATGAAGTAGAAAGTGTGGAGATCCCGCGGCAACGCGCCCGAGATAGATAGGTTTTGCGTACATTGGATTAAATAAAAAAATGATGTCTCGGAATTCAGCAAGTCGCTCCGCAGCTTAATGAGCCCTGCGTCTTGCCTGTTGGAGGTTGCTAGATACTTAAACTTGCACATTGCTGCTCACATCTCAAACTCAACCGAGACGAACTCGATTACTATTGGTGTATATATTGTGGTGACCTAAAGCTGCAACATTCACTCGGCACGATCCTCGGCAGCTCGCCGTTGGCAATCACCGGCAGCGAATTGTTGCCTAGATCTGCGTCTTCATTGTTCCGCTCTCGGACCGAGTTGCTCTGGTGGGCGGTGCGGCTGTGGAATCTCGTGAGCGACGCCAACGCCGAAGTGGTCGCCGTCCGCGACGTCGCTTCGTTCGACGAGTGTATCACGCGGTTCGTCGGTCGACCGAGGAACTTGGTCGGCGGTTTGGTGGTGCTTGACTCGACCGTGTCGGAGATCTTCTTGGTCTTTGGGAAGTTGGCTTTGAACATGCCGCCCTCGGGCTGCTGCTCGGTGGTGTCGGAAGTCCAAGGCGACGCGGACGGAGGCTGTGAGAGGCGGGAACCAGCCATACAAGCGCAGAAGGCAGCGGGAGAAGCGCGAGCGTCGCTGCTGCGAGGAAAAGCAGATTACATGGAGGCGTCCTGCAGGTCTTATCTTTGACGACAACATGACGGTCGCCACGAATAGACTTGGAGAGCCGTTACGAGTGACGCGTTGTGCCCTTTCGGGAAGCGATCGAAGGCTGTATGCCGTTTAACAGAACGGAAAACTTCAACGATGCGAAAACCGTTTTCGGCAATCATTTTCGCGATCCCCCAGTCGAGATGGCGTCGCTGGCGAGTCAATGGCCGCATGCGTTCATGAAGACGGATGAGGGAATCCAGATCCACTATGTGGACGTTGGGCCTCGAGACGCGCTGCCAGTTGTGATGGTGCACGGCTGGCCCGATCTCTGGTTCGGATGGAGGGTGAGACGTCGCCGATTTCTCTGCGTCAAACACGGCTAAGACATTTTTCAATGACTACAGCACCAAATCCAAGCGCTGCAAAGCTCCTACCGGCTTATTGTACCTGGTAAAGTACTAGTTGATACTTCGTGTAGCAAAAGACTGATAGAGCGTGGGACTTGTACAGATCTACGCGGCTTCGGTCAGAGCTCGACGCCGCAGAATGTCGAAGCGTATGGAGCCAAGAACGTCACCAACGACTTGGTGGCTTTGCTCAGTAATATTCTTGTTGAAATGACTCTGCTTGTTGTCACTAACAGTGTTGTTGCTAGATGGTCTGAACATTGAGAAGGCAGTGTTCCTCGGGCACGATTGGGGTGGAGCGATGGTGTGGCGGATGTGCTTGTACCATCCCGACCGCGTCATCGCCGTGGGGGCAGTGTGCACGGCGTATACTCCACCGGCCAAGCGCATTTTTCCTCTTGACGTTGTGGTCGCCAAAGTCCCGTATTTCCAGTACCAGAAGCTGCTGGCCGATGCTGCCAACACGGGCAAGATGTTGGACCAGCAGCCGCGTCGGTTCTTCACGGCGATTTTTCGTAAACACTCGGAGCTGAGTCCGGCGCTGGAGAACGACAAGACGCCGATCGTGGATACGCTTCGAGGAGTTCTCAATTCTGAGGACCCCACGTACACCCAACGTTCGATGGTGCTGTCGGAGGAAGAGCTGCAGTACTATGTGGATCAGTACCAGCGCTCCAAATTCCAAAGCACGTGTCAGTACTACGCGACGAGAGAGATCGACTTCAAGGACGAGCAAGGGTTGCCGACGGTGATCACGCACCCGGCATTGTTTATCGCCGCTGCCAACGACCACGTGCTCAAGCCGGAATTGGCTCGCAAGATGCCGAGCGTCCTACCGAACCTCGAAATGCATGTTGTTAATGATGCTGGTCACTGGGTGCTGTGGGAGCAGAAGGAGCGAGTGAATGAGCTGTTGACGGCGTGGCTGGCCAAGGTCTCGGTACCCGGAGCTGACCGCAGCAAGTTGTAGGTGGGTTTCGTCTTTTAGTGTCGGAAATGGTTTTGCTTTGAATTTTCTCGTTAACCAGTGTAAGGAACATGAGAACGGTAGCATTCCTCTGCGGCTACGGCGCATTATCAGCTAGGAGATCAATTGTTTCAAGCCACTTGAACAAAATCCGCGTGACTTCGTCCTTCTGCTCCCACAGAACCCAGTGGCTAGCGTCGTCGACGATTTCCTGCTGCAGATTTGGAACCAAGTTGGCCATACTAGCCGCCATCTCGGGCTTCAGCACGCGATCCTGCGCAGGGCTGATCAAAAGTGCGGGGTGGCTTACGATGCGAGGGAGATCGTGCTCGTCTTGGAAATCAATTGCACGTGCGGCGTAGTAGTTGCAGCCCCCAGCGAAACCTGAACGTTTATACTCAGCGACGTAGTAGTCGAGCTCGTCTTGATTGAGAAGCTTGGATGGGTCGGTGAAAATTGGGTTTGGAGATGCCGGTACACCTCGCAGCAGTTCCACGAACGTGAGGGTGGTGTCAATGTCGGAGTGCAGCCTGAAGGTGGCGGTGAACAATCGTCGAGGTGCAGGGTCCAGCAGCTCGGCAGCTTCTGAAGGACAACTAAGTAGCTTCATGTACGAAAACTGAGGGACCGCTTGCACCAACGTGTCGGTGTCGATGAACTTGTCTGTAGGAGGCATGTACGGAGTACACACACTGCAAACTGCGATCACTCGCTTCGGGTAGAACAGACACATCCGCCACGTGATAACGGCGCCCCAGTCGTGACCGACAAACACGGCACGAGGCAGGTTGAGGAAGTCCAACAGCCCGGCGAGGTCACCCGTCACCTTCTTCGTGCCGTAGCCCTCTACCGTCTGCGGCACCGAACTGCGACCGAAGCCACGTAGGTCGGGAGCGATGACGCGGTACGTCTTAGACAGCGCTTGGATTTGGTAGCGCCAACCGAACCAGAGGTCCGGCCATCCGTGCACGAGCACGACGGGGGTGGCGTCTCGAGGCCCGACGTCGATGTAGTGCAGTTGGATGTCGTTGTCGATTTGGGCAAACTTGTGCTCCCATTGATCCCAGAAAGCGGACATTGACGATACGTCTGAAGAATCGACGGTAGTGAACGAGAGAGAGGAAATTGGTAAGTGATCCCTTGCTTGGGCTCGGACATTTCGCGACCAACATTCAAGCCTACATCACATATTATTATGCCTCTAACGACGTGGAAGACGTCTGGATTTCCATGACGCAGAACTGGTAGAAGAGAGTATAACACGTAGCTATTCACTTTGTAGAGTCCATAGTCACTGACGACGCCTGGGACAGATCCTTGTCTACCACAACACTTACTTCCCGACCAACATTCAATCCCACATCACATATTATTTTGAACCGCTGGCTTACTTTGTGGTGGCGACACTCTGACGGGAGCTCACGGACAGCTTCTCGTCCATGATTTCGTTGCCCATAGTGTCAAGAACTGGGGAAGAAGACATTCCCATGTTCATCTTGCGCATGACGATGATGAAGAAGACAAAGTTGATGACGCTGACGGCGCCGACCGTGAAGAACATGTTTTCCAAGTGGTCCTCGTTCAGGTTGTCGGACGGCAGCGACTTGGAGAACATGATGGTGAACACCGACGTCAAGATGCTTCCCATGGAGCTCATGAACAGGATCACAGCCTGTGCCATCGACTTGAGTGACATCGGCACCGACGAGTACACGAGATCGTACGCCGTGACGTTGATCAGACACTCAGCGAGACCAATGAAGACGTAGTTGGGGATGGCCGCAGCCCACGAGATGTTGTTCATCGGCTCTGAGCTACCGCCGTCCAAGATTGGGTCTCCGTTCGCGTCCTGAAGAGCGCCAGCATTACGTCGGATGACCTCGAAGATTCCGGCCCAGAAGATGCCGATAATCGCAATGATGAGACCGATAGCAGACTTGCCGAACTGACTGGGGGTTTGCCAGCCCACTTGGTGTACGCCGGATAGACAATCGAGTCGAGGATGGGGATGCAGATGACAATCACGATGGGGTCGAACACACCGAGCATGGCGCCGGGGATCTGCTTGCTGTCCGGATCGCTGGTATCGAGACGGAGGTCGCACTGCTGCGTGATCGACTGGAAGTTGGCGTCCGTCTGGTCGTACGCGCACTGCCAGATGATCGTGAAGGCGGCGTACGGGAGGACACGCACCAGCTTCTTGTAGCCGTCGACTCGTTCGTCGTCAAAGGTACCGCCCATGCTGGCCTTGGATACGTCCAAGAACGATTGATCCTGGCCTACGTACACCCAACCGATGATACCTGCGAGTACAAGCACGGCAGCCACGTACGACAATATGTTGCCTACGTCACCGCTCGAGGCCGTGAAAGCCGAGATGACGTTGACGACCAATGCAGCCAAGAAGCTGAGCGTGCTGGCGACGATGAAGAAGCCCTTGCGGGTCTGCTTAGCGTTGGTCCAGCCCAGCTTGCACATGGTCGAGATTGCACGGTCCGTTGGTGGCATGAACACGTAGCGAGGGTAACCCACGCACAGCATAATGATGGCGAGCAGCATGACCACGGCACAGATCATGTACGTGGCGAAGTAGCCGTATTCAGCCGGGATCTGAGCCGAGCCATCCACACACAGCACCGACAGGTAGCCGTAGGAAACACCTGAGCCCAGGTTAATACAAAAGTAGAAGTACGAGAAATACGTCTCCTTCTGGTGGACTTCGCTGGGGTCGTTGGGGTCGAATTGGTCAGCACCCAGTGTAATGACGTTGGACTTGATGCAGCCGGTACCGATACCAATGCCCACGAACAGACCGATGATGAAAATGGGATTGACAGCGGCCGAGTTGGTCATGATGGTCGGGTACGCGGCAATAGCCACAAGGAAGTCGCCCACGCAGTACCAGATACCGAACGTCAGGATGGTACGGAAGCGACCCCACCGTTCATCGGCCAGGTAGGCTCCGAACAGCGGTGTGAGGTAGCAGATGGATGTCCACGTGCTTTTGAGCGCACTGGCCGACACCAAACTCCAGCCGATCTTCTGCATGAAGTTCTTGAGGCCTTGGTTGATGCCGTAGTAGCTGAGTCGCTCGGCCAGCTCCATCATCAGGATGAAGGCGCAGACTTGAAACAGCACGCTCTTGTACTTGCGGGGCCGAGCTTCCCATGGGGTTTGGATGACCTCGTAGGGCACGGCGGGGAGCTGGCCGGCGACTTGAGTGGGGTGGACGTCACACCCATGAGCTAGAAAGGTCTTGGGACTTGGCGGGGAGCGATCCAATTGCGAAATGAGCTCCTCGCTCGCTCCAGTCGGAGCTCTGAGACCCTCGATTCGTTTGCAGTGCTCATCTCCGTTTTTGTAGACGACTGGGGAGATAGGCGCGAGACAAGCTGACCAAGAAAGCGGTCACGACGCTGAGTGCAAGCTGGCTCTTGGCTTGCATTGCACTGGAATGCATTCACCAAGGAGGTTGTTGCTGTGAGAAGAAGAAGAGCATTGTGTTTGACGTGCTTTGTCAAGGTTGTCGGTGTTAATGCAGTCATGAACATGCACTCGGCATTTCGACCGTGACAAGGCTCTCGGCCATCAGTCCATCGCTGGTTTCTCCTGTTGCAATAGCGCATGGTATCAAGCAGCGCGGAGCTCAACAGGAGCGCCCTCAATCGACATGCGAGCGAGCTTGCTGCTGTAGTGGAAACAACCTCTTGTGCACGGCAGAGCGAAATGCGTTGTGGCGGCCTCACGTTGGCTGCACTGCCTTCGAGGCTGCCGTGTTGGGCGATCACCACCAGAAGCTGCTGATGCAATGACCAGCAGCGCGTCACTCAGACAGTCGAGTTGCAGTCGAAGTTAGCTCGAAGTGGACGGGAAACACCTTCACAACTAACTCGCTCAAGCTTTCGGAGCGACTCGAGCTGGACCAGCGCGGAAGTTGCAGCAGACATCCAAGCTGCTAACACAGAAGCAAGATGCCGACAAGAACTTCTAGCCCCAGCACAACATCTCCAAGTATTCCTCGGTGGCAGCTTCAGCGTCGATGACTGTCGGCGATGGACGAGCCAAAGATCGCTGACTGGCATCCCCGGCTCCCCGCATCTGACTCGTGACTTACGGCACAAGCGACGTGGCGCGATCCGTATCTCGGATCTTGGACGGGTTCCGATATCATCAGCTCTCCTTTGCGGTTCTTGAAGGCCAAGCTGTGCAGTGCACTCGTGCCCCACCCACAGCCTGCTCGCTTTAACAAGACGACTCATTTGTCGCGACAGCGCTTGCTGTGGAGCGACCCGCACGAGATGCACGTCCCGCGTTGCGGCCGTTACCGCACCACGGGAGACTTGGAAGGACGCGGAGCATCGCGTGGAGGTAAGCAAGCTGCAAACGATCTCAAAGCTACCTGCATATCTGTGGTGCCGTTGGAATCAGACCGCACTTCGAGTTGGAGAGCGTTCGACTTCGTTGCGGCAGGCCGGAGATCTTGCCTTCGTGCGGACATCTCGCTCTCACGTACAGAACTGTAACGCTACGAGTCGAGCGGACGAGTCTCCGTAGCGCTTTACTTGCAATTCCGCCTGCTCCGTCGATCGACACCGGAAGGCGATGCCACCGGCTCAGCAAGAAGCCACCCGGCTCACTGAGCCGGTCGATAATGGAGACGAAAAGCGTCGAGGTGTTGCATCGATTCACACGGCCAGGTATCGTCGGTCTCTGCGCTGCGAGTCGCAGCGCAGAGACCGACGAGGCGTGTCAAATCTGAAAAGAGCGGGATTTGTGTCGGCGCGTCAAGCCCAATGGCAACGGCGACTAGCAACTCGTCACGCGGGTCGAAATGGAGCGCATCCCCCAATGCAGCAGTGTCTTTGAGACGGAATCGGCCGTCCGCTTCCTAACTGCTGCTGCTGAAGGAATTGGCACGGCGAGGCGAGTGCTCTGCGCTGGCAGCGGCCATTGCTGCCAGCTTCGACACCTCGAGGGCACCGGCGAAATCTCGAGCATAGTCGTGGGGAACGCCACTCTGTGCTGGTAAAACACGCGAAGTTCGCCACCGTTCACAATTCCTTCGATCGTAATGATCGCCTGAAACATCGTCAAGGCATGCCACTAGCAGAAGCCTGTAGACGACCGCGATCTCCTCGCAGGAAATGTCGTTCAATGCGTCAGATGGCGTGACGGCGTTGATTAAATCGTTGGTCGAGAACCTCGAGGGGCTTTGCTCGGTGCTGGCAAGCTTTGGCCTTGCCTTGCCTTGCCTTGCTTTCCGCACCGCGTGCGTCTACAGCTCCGAGCGCAGCCAGCTGCGAATATCTAGCTCGTGCACCTGTGGACGAACCGAATGCCTCTGACAACGGTCGACGTCGACAGCAACGTTCAATTGCTGCCTCCAGTCGAACGTAGCAGCGCGTAGTGGCGCATCCTCGAAGCCCGCTTTTGCGCTGGCTGACATCAAGCCCCTGCGTCTCTCTTGGCCAGCCCCACACCTTGGTCCCCGCTCACGTGCACCTCAGCCAGTCTCCCTCTGGGAGCCCACGGGAGTCGCCACGATGGATTGGCAAGCCGCACTGTGTGTGCTGTGTGCTCACTCTTCAATTCCTCGCCCAGTCCTCAGCAGCTCAGCGTCGTCGATTTCTTCGCCGCCATGGGAGTCGCTACTCCCATCAAGTCGCCTACGGGCTCGCCCGCGGTACCGTACGAGACCGTGCAGACCGTTTGGGAAGCCCGACCTCGCAAGTACAAGAGCATCCTGTTCGAGGTCTGCCTGTTCATCCTCATGATGGAGCTGGCCGAGCGACTCAGCTACTACGGCATCAACCAAGGCCTCAAGAACTTCATGCAGGAGATCGGCTGGAGTTTGGTGTCGGCTAGTGCGCTCAAAAGCACGTGGACGTCCATCTGCTACTTGACGCCGCTGTTCGGAGCCTACATGGCCGATGAACGGTGGGGTCGCTTCCGTACCATCCTGACGTTCGGTATCTGGTACTGCGTGGGCGACTTCCTTGTGGCTATTGCCGCGTACCCGACCATCATGACCAACTCGGCTGTGGTGAATCCGATCTTCGTCATTGGTCTATTCATCGGTATTGGCGTCGGTACCGGCTGCATCAAGTCCAACGTCATAACCCTCGGAGCCGACCAGTTCGACCCGCACGACCCCAGCGAGGTCCACCAGAAGGAGACGTATTTCTCGTACTTCTACTTTTGTATCAACGTCGGCGCCGGCTTCTCGTACGGGTATTTGTCGATCCTGTGCGTGGATGGCTCGGCTCAGATCCCAGCCGAGTACGGCTATTTTGCCACGTACATGATCTGTGCCGTGGTCATGCTGTTTGCGATTGCGATGCTATGTGTGGGCTACCCTCGCTACGTGTTCATGCCACCAACGGACCGTGCAATCTCGACCATGTGCAAGCTGGGCTGGACCAACGCTAAGCAGACCCGCAAGGGCTTCTTCATCGTGGCCAGCACGCTCAGCTTCTTGGCTGCGTTGGTCGTCAACGTCATCTCGGCTTTCACTGTCGACTCGGGCAACACGGGCAATATTCTGTCGTACGTGGCTGCCGTGCTGGTACTCGCAGGTATCATCGGTTGGGTGTACGTAGGCCAGGATCAATCGTTCTTGGACGTATCCAAGGCCAGCATGGGCGGTACCTTTGACGACGAACGAGTCGACGGCTACAAGAAGCTGGTGCGTGTCCTCCCGTACGCCGCCTTCACGATCATCTGGCAGTGCGCGTACGACCAGACGGACGCCAACTTCCAGTCGATCACGCAGCAGTGCGACCTCCGTCTCGACACCAGCGATCCGGACAGCAAGCAGATCCCCGGCGCCATGCTCGGTGTGTTCGACCCCATCGTGATTGTCATCTGCATCCCCATCCTCGACTCGATTGTCTATCCGGCGTACACCAAGTGGGCTGGCAAACCCCCAGTCAGTTCGGCAAGTCTGCTATCGGTCTCATCATTGCGATTATCGGCATCTTCTGGGCCGGAATCTTCGAGGTCATCCGACGTAATGCTGGCGCTCTTCAGGACGCGAACGGAGACCCAATCTTGGACGGCGGTAGCTCAGAGCCGATGAACAACATCTCGTGGGCTGCGGCCATCCCCAACTACGTCTTCATTGGTCTCGCTGAGTGTCTGATCAACGTCACGGCGTACGATCTCGTGTACTCGTCGGTGCCGATGTCACTCAAGTCGATGGCACAGGCTGTGATCCTGTTCATGAGCTCCATGGGAAGCATCTTGACGTCGGTGTTCACCATCATGTTCTCCAAGTCGCTGCCGTCCGACAACCTGAACGAGGACCACTTGGAAAACATGTTCTTCACGGTCGGCGCCGTCAGCGTCATCAACTTTGTCTTCTTCATCATCGTCATGCGCAAGATGAACATGGGCATGTCGTCGTCGCCCGAGCTCGACCACTTGGGCAACGAGATCATGGACGAGAAGGTGTCGGTCAATTCTCGCCAGAGCATCTCGAACGTTAAGTAATGTAGCAACAGGTTAGTCTACCGGTAGTGTAGTCTCAACGTGTGGTGGAAGTACCACGAGAAACTACTGTATAACACAGCTTTGGGTATGTTTTTCAACTCAGTTTTCAATTGTTGTTGCACACGAAGAATATGTAAACTGTGGATAAATGCACAACGGGCAAAGGAAAAGTAGTCGATGGACTGCACGCCTGTCCTTAACTAGTTGGCCTTGCATCCGTAGACACCCGTATCGAGGAGAGCACAGTAAGATCCGTCCGGGCAATCGCCGTCACTCACCTGTGCGACGCACACGTGGTCGGAGTCGATGCAGCCGTCGTGATCCCAGCCAGCAACGCCGATCGTCTGTTCATTACCGCTGCAGCCTTCCCACGGGGTCGATTCCTCAGCACCGTCCGCACAACCGTACACACCCGTGTCGAGCCACTCGCAGTGGGCTCCCGACGGACAATCACCATACGTGTTGGCGACGCAAACGTTGCCGCTTTGTACGCAGCCGTCCTGCGACCACCCCGACACACCGATGCTTTGTTGCCCGCTGGGGCAAGTGGCTCCCTCGTGGTGGTTCTTCTTGTGGTGGTGGCGGTGCTTCTTGAGAGCGTTGGCCTTGCATCCGTAGACACCCGTATCGAGGAGAGCACAGTAAGATCCGTCCGGGCAATCACCGTCACTCACCTGTGCGACGCACACGTGGTCGGAGTCGATGGAGCCGTCGTGGTTCCAGCCAGCAACGCCGATCGTCTGTTTACCGTCCCCACAGCCATCGCTGTAGCTGGTTTCTCCACTGTAGTAAGTGGTTTCTTGCAATGAGTCACCGGCAGTGCACCCGTAAACTCCCGTCTCTAGTAGCGCGCAGTAGGCGCCATCAGGACAGTCTCCGTCGCTTACTTGAGCCACACAGACGTTCCCCGAAGCGACACAGCCGTCGTGGTCCCAACCGGCGACCCCAATGGATTGTTGACCATCACCACAGCCTTCCGTGTACGACCCGCTCTCATAGGGGGCGGATCCGGCCTTGCAACCGTAGACACCGGTGTCTAGTAGTGCGCAGTAGGCACCGTCAGGGCAGTCCCCGTCGCTCACTTGAGCCACACAGACGTTCCCCGAAGCGACACAGCCATCGTGGTCCCAACCAGCGACCCCAATGGATTGTTGACCACCACCACACGTGGCGTCCTTGGTGTGGACTCGCACACGTAGGGTAGCAGCGTGCGTGGTGGTGGTCACCACCACCACCAACGACACGAGGCTTAGAACTTGGGTCGACACCATGGGATCTTGAAATGTCGTTGAGCCGCGTGACTTGACTTGAGGCTTGAGATCGTTGAAGCAAATTGGGAATGGCGATCGCCCTGCAGCCTGCAGCGGCGGAAGGGATCAGCAGAGAGAAAATCACCATGAACGTGAACCCACCGCCGCGGGCGAATACAGACCAGTGAAAGGTAGCGCTTGATCTTGAAGGGGCACATCGAAGATTTCGACGAGATGGATACAGGTGGTATTTCGTATTGCAACACCCCATGGCTGCGCAGGAAAGGCTGGACTCTACTTTCCACGAGCTCGCTTTGATATCTGCCCATGGATACAACTCAGGACGGAGCGCCGAGGCGACGTACAGCTAGTCCTTGTGCACCTGCATCGAGCGAAGTTTGAGTTTGTTTCGGTCTGCTTGATAACATTTGCAGCGATTAAAATTGCATAATCGTTGAGGAGATATGGTACTCGATGGAACGCGGCCTAGCATCGGATTGCTCGGCCAGACGCTGACCACGATCATTAGCGCCTACAATCCGCATGACACCCACACCACTACTTTGCCTCACCCGGATGCAACAAAACCAGCGAGATCCGCAAGCTTTGGGCCCTTGACTTCGATGCACGAGCAATTGAAATGCAGTGTTACTGTGCCGAAGCCTACAACTTCAACAACATCTGATTGGCTGACAAATGTAGCCACTACAAAATACACTTTCCCGCCAAAAAGTTGCCGAGATGGAGCAGCGCTGGGGCTTCCTGTTCCCGTGGTGTGACCTGCTACATGGCAAAATCAAGTACAAGTCTATCTTAGACTACTACAAGAGACTTGCTGTCTGTCCGTTTGTCTGTCGGTCCGTCGCCGAGTTTCGATGGACAAGATCCGGCGCTGCCATTGGCTGCCGAGCGCCAGCGACGGCGGCGCCCATTCGCCGAAAAGAGTTTCGGCCAATCGCTGCCGAGCGGAGCGAAGGCGGCCCGAGACGTGGACCACACGAATAGTAGGGTGGTCCACACCAAACGTACTTAATGAAGAGGTCGATAGTAGTCCCCCCAACCAAACGCGATGGAGCGTGGGAACGTTACCTGCGCTCGCTTGCGAAGACGATGCTATACAAGGACATCCCCAAAGGGTTCGTTTGGAAAGAGAAGTAGTGGGTTCGGCGCAAGCAGAAGAGAGAGGCACTAGAAAGAATAATCCATGTAACCTCCCCGGACGCCGAGAAGTTTTTCCTCCGAATATTGCTCTGTAATCGAAGAGAGCCTACATCGTTCGAGAGTTTACGGACAGTTAACGGCGTCGTATGTCCCACGTTTTGGGACGCAGCGTTACAATTGGGATATCTTGACAACGATCAAGAGTGGGCTGCATGCATGACAGAGGCTGCAAGTTTTCAGATCCCATACCAACTTCGACAGCTCTTCAGTACACAGTTAGTGTACTCGATGCCAAGAGATGTCCGTGGGTTGTGGGACCAATTCTATGAGGAATTGAATCGGGATATAGCGCATAAAGCACCGGGATCTCCCCGAGTCTACACGAGAGACTGTGGTGATGTTTGAGACGCTAAAAAGCGTGAACGATTTGCTAACGGTGAGTGGGTATGCTGTGACCGATTTTGACCTTCCGCAGTTGAGTGATTTCCCGAGTTTGGTTCGAGAGTCTCTTCTCGACAACAATCTCATACGCCGCGAGAAAAGCTACACCACAAGGACATTGGAGGCTATTGTTCGCGACGAGGCCAAACTCAACGAAGGGCAGAAAGCCGTATTCGACCAGATCATACAAGCCGTCGAAGCCGAGTCAGGACATGAGGTATCGACGGCCAGCGCTTCGCGTAACGACGGGGGCAGGTCATCCACGCGGGAAGTTTCACAAAAGCTTTTCTTTGTTGATGGGCCTGGTGGAACGGGAAAGTCTACATTACTTCGACGCATTTTGGCCAGGGTGCGTCTGGATAGGAATATTGCACTTGCTGTTGCATCCAGTGGAATTGCATCTCTGCTTCTCATGGGCGGGCGTACGGCGCATTCTACTTTCAAAATTCCGCTGAAACTGGACAAGGATTCTACGTGTTCGATTTTTAAACAGTCGCACCTGCGCAAGCTTATCCAGCAGATCAGTTTGGTCATTTGGGATGAAGCTCCGATGACCCATCGCCACACGTTTGAGGCTGTCGACCGAATGCTACGGGACATTGTGGATAACCCCAGGAGCCTTTCGGCAGAAAGGTTTTTGTCCTCTCAGGATATTTCCGCCAGATCCTTCCTGTCGTGAAGAGAGGCACGCCCGCAGAAACGATCAATGCATGTATAAAGGAATCGCCTCTGTGGAGACACTTTTGCAGGTTCAGTTAACACAGAACATGCGCATTGGGAGCGAGGGGACAGGAGAAAGCGACGAGGATATCCTGTCTTTCTCTGATTTTTGCTTGCCGTTGGTGAGGGTCGGCACGAAAACGTGCTGATCTTGGCAATGACTACACCAAGATTCCTGCTGATATGCTGATCCCGGACCTCCTGTAGAAGACGACGAGGACGAGGAAATAGCTCCAGGGGCAATACCAAGGGGTATGACTCGCATCATTGACGCAATGTATGCCGACGTTGCCAATCCGGAGGTTGCGAGTGACGAATATTTTGCCAGTCGGACCATTTTGACGACTACGAACGAGACGGTACGGAGAATCAACGAGGCAGTCGCAGCTCGACTTCCGGAGACAGCGCGGGAGTATTTGTCGGTGGACTCGGTAGAAGATGACGACGGAACGTTTTTCGAGCAGGAGTTTCTCCTCTCGGTGAACATGAACGGGATTCCACCTCACAGACTGTTGCTTAAGAAGGACATCCCCATCATGATGATGAGAAATCATCATGATGAGATATCTGAACCCGGATCTTGGACTGTGCAACGGAACGCGTCTACGAATCGTCGACTTGAAGGACCACGTCATTAGAGCAACAATTATGACTGGAGAACGAACAGGCCAAGAAGTACTCATCTCGAGAATTATGTTCGTGAGCGACGACGACAACTCCGATTTCCCCTTCCGGCTACGACGAAAGCAGTTCCCCGTGCAACCGGCATTCGCCATGACGATTAACAAGGCCCAAGGTCAGACGGTGTTAAACTTGGGGCTGTACTTGGCTCCCCGTGCTTTTCGCATGGCCAATTGTATGGGGCGTTGTCTCGCGTGACCTCCCAAAGCAAGTTCAAGGCGTTGATTGAGTATCCAGAATTTGTAGACCCGGACGGGGAGTGTAAACGAGAAGCATCGTGTACACGCCGATTTTTGATTAGGAGTTGAGTTGTATTGCTAGGCTAGATGTAGTAGCTTGCCACTACGAACAAGAACCTAGCTTTATGTTGGACAAATGGCCCTTGACAATTTTCATGTATTTAAGCCTGTCGTTTCGGATTAAACTTCGTACTAATTCGTGTGAAAAGCTAAATCATCCCGCCGAAGCGAAGCGGAGGCGGGCGGTCCACACAGCTGCATCCAACCATAACCCACCGCCGCGTAGCGGCGGCGCTCGGCTAGTCAGGCATGAGTGGGAGATCTGGAGCGCTCAGAAGCACCGACTGGAAGTGCGTGTCCCCATGCGCTGCCAACAGCTGTGACGCATTCGTGCTCTAGCATGACACGAATGGTCTGGTTGAATCTGCTTCAACTGCGTCATGCAGCAGGACGTTCCTACGTCATAAATTTATCTTAGGATTAGCTGTAGAGAACCTAGGGCTCCAGTTAGTTCACTTCTCAATCTGCCGTCGTGCAGGCAAGCAATAACGAAGACTATACCTTAAATTCGTTACAACAGCCCACAGTAGAAGAAATGGACGAGGACGAACTAGCCGAGGATGAACCCGACGACTCGGACTTTAGCGGCCCCTTCGGCGAGTTTTCATGGTTCGGAGAGAAACGATTTAAGAGAGAGTTCCAAAATTTAGAGAAGCTCTGGCGCTGCTAGCGGCGGTGGCTCACGTGGACCAACCAGCCTGGAAATATTTGCTAACGGAGCACTGCGGGGACAAGCTGGGCCAGCCAGGAACAGCCAAGTTCGAGCAGGAAATCCCAGCCCAATTTTTATTGTTTCCAGACTCTGACGAGGACTGGAGAATCAGCCATGAAGACCATCTAGGACTGGACTTTGTGCTGTTTTGTCGGACTAGCCACAGAACTCACCCTTCTCAAGAATATGAAGAAATGTTGGCAAAAATCGCCGCGTTAGATAAGAGGCTGAAGGACAGCACCACAGGAATGGATGTCGTTATCCCCGTCCAAGTTGCCCATCCTAGTATTGGAGCTACACGTGACGACGGTCCCAAAACGTTGGAAAACTTGTTGAATGGAGAGAGAGCAGTCCGGGAGATGTGGGAAACATTAGATGAGCAACAAGTTGCGCCTGGAACGCTGCGATGCACGTTCAAGCTCATGCCATTGGTTGCAGACTGCGAATATATCCTGGGATACACCGAGATGGCGGATAAAATACCGGAATTGATGAACGACAACTTGTCGTTCTCGGAAATGTCGCTGCGTGCTTCTGTTAGCCGCAGCAATGGCACTTACGGAAAGACGTTCTGTAGTCTCATGACAGGTCTGTTTAACAGTACACGACGCTGTCCTGAACGAAGCAACTACGCTTTGCTCGACGTAAATGTCCAAGAATTCCAACTCGAAACGCTCGAGCTTAGCTGCAGTGGGTTATTGACGCCGTTTCTGTGGCAAGCCATGGGCTCGGCGATGGTCGTCAACCAAACAACGCGCAATCTCTCCATGATGTTGTTTGATAACCCAGACAACGAAGAACTGAACAAACAGTTATGGCAGTGTCTCGCTTGCGGCATTTTTCAAGACGAGCCCGCGAGTGCTCGTCGTTGGAGTCCCTCTCGCTAACTCAAGTTCGAAGCATGTGAACTGAAAATATAGAGGCATTTGCTGCAGTGGTGAACTCGGAACACCCTGAAGAAATGCTGTTCGGCCGTCCACGAGGTAAGATTAGTGAACGCGATGCAACCCTTAGCTCTGGATCGCCCATTCGTTGTCGATTTTCCGACGTCGACCGGCCACCAAAAGTCTTGAGTTTCCCATTTCCAATCTCACCCGTTCGGACTTTCAGCGACGATGGCAGCAGTGAATGGGTAGACATTGTCGTTCCAGGGTTTGGACGGTGCCAAGTACAGCGCCGTGACTTGGAGGTCCTTCCGAGACAAGCACCGACTAGCTCCCGTGGCTTGACTTCCCTCACCATCGTGTTCGACAAGTGGGAAGATTTATATTCTGATGGCCTTTCGCTTTTATTGTCTACAGTTGGAGCTTCATTGAAATCGCTGACATTGGACGGACCGCGGGACGAGATTGAAGAAAGCGTGATACTTCAGAGCTGCCCGAACTTGGAAGAGCTGTCACTTTGTGGCGGATTGGTTGACGCGCGGCTTGACTTTCGCAAATACCGTTCAAGAGCGGAGCCTTCTCTTCGTAGCATCCATTGGCATCATGTAGCCGCGCTATCCAGAGATCTGGCCGATGTGAACCACCCGCTTGGCAAATGTGTGAGCCATTTGTGCGTGCGTTTGAACGAGCCTTGGAGTGGTTGGGGGTTTGAGTGGGGCGGATACAACCCACCAAACTTTGCTGGTCACATGCGTGCACTCTTGTAAATGCTGGCGAACAATCAGACTTTTAGGTATTTCGAGATCCTTGTGAACTCGAGACACCATGAGCATCTAGAGAACCTTAAAAGGCAGTGTCTTGAACCAACCATCCGTGTGCTGAATCTTCCGATGACGCATAAGGTTGCATTCTTGAGTGTGCTATCTGTCGAAGAAACCACGAAGAGGAAATGTGGACCAACCCGGTCTCGCTCTGCTAGCTACAAGCTGGACCATGATGTCGTGTCCAAGATTTTTGCGTTTGCGGCTTCTGTCAGGGAAATATACTTTCACGAGTTGTCGGATGAAGGGAGCGATAACGACGACGACGATGAAGACGAAGACGAGGGATTTTAAGTCAGGAGTTATTACGGCTGGTTTCAGTCAGCCTTCGAGGAGAATCAACGGTGAAAACGAAAACGAAGTCGATCTGATCTTGACAGCAATTTTGTAATGCAATTTCGTTGGAGACGTTTTTCGTAGAAGCTCACGAGTTGAGTGGGTCCGAAAATCTGGAAACGTGAAAAGACTGCAGTGGCTCGAATTCGTAAAGCAAAAAGCGATCATTTGTGTGGCTATGAGTGGGGTGTATGCCGATGCGCTGGGATGCGAAGCCTACCCGTAGAGCTTGTAGAGCCTCGTGTACAGATCGATGGTGCTTTGAGTGAGGATACCGTTAGCCTCTAACGTCGACGGGTCCTTGCGTTCTCTCAGCCAGTTCTTCAACGTGTTCGAACGGACTTTGTTGTCCCTCAACAAGGCGCGATCGGATTTTCCCATTCGTTTGACGGAGATCCCCATCCAGCGCTCTTCGTCGTCGTCGTCCTCCATAATTTGCTGCTTGTTGCGCAGGAATCGCTTAACGGGAATGTCGACGGTCTCTACGGCATTAGCTCGAGTCATCGTGGAGAGCTTGGTGTTGTCCGACGCCGAAGCAGCGTTGCAGCTGTCGAGGAGAACGGCGGCGGCCACGAGCAGGATTGAGCTGATGCGCATGGTGAGGCTGGAACAGTTGACTGGAGAGCTTGAATGTGCGGAAGCAAATTGAAAAGTGAGACCGGAACCTGCGGAAATCGAATGTCCTTGCCCCTTGAACAGTGGCGATCCCGAAGGTGGTGATCGTGGTCATCACGACAACCGTGATGACACTTCCGATGATCTGTATATGCGGCGTTGTCAACATCGCCACCGTGACGAATACATATATATGCCGACCCGCTTGTGTCCGAGTCGCCCAACGTTTTCAATGTACGCAGTGTTTGCAGTGCTCGTTGACGACACAGTACGATAAAGCGAGCCCGCTGTTGATGAGATACTTGCACGCTGCAAGTCGCAGCTATATGAATTGATGCTGATCTTGCCCATGTAGTTGGTTGTGCAGCAGGCTCAACTACTGTCAAAGATGTGTATCGAGGTCAAAGAAAGCGCATATATACAAACCAAGAGGAAGTGGTTGTCGATCAATGTAACTCAGTGATTGCGTGCTGTCTGTCGCACAATTGCGGTGGGTAGAATAATCATCACCCCAATCATGCCGCCATATTGAGCTAATCCATTCTGTGTGTTAAGGAGGAAATCGAATTGATTGTTTAGCGGATTTGTCGTCTTAAGGTGATAAGCTATCTATCCGTGAGAGTTACGTTCGTGTCGTCGACATGTGGTGCATGGGTTCCGGGATATTATTTTCTGGCGGATCAAAGCCAAGGTTTTGCTGCACGCCGACCACAGTAGCGCGGTTGCAATGAAGCTCATGTGCGTGTTGGTAGAGGAATTGGTAGTGCCTCTTGAACGAGTTCAGCAGATTGAGAATATTTGGCCCTTCAGCTGTCGTTTCCTGGAAATGAATGTCGTTCCTGAGCCGCCATGTTGCATGAAACACAATCGCTGTGTAGATCCTCCATAGAAGTATCAGTTCTTTGTGCTCACTTTTTCAGTTCCTACGGAGGTCTTGCAATCTTGGGAAGAGTAGCAAGCTCCAGCTTAGATCGACACAAAGAACGTCGGCCACCGGCTCCATAGTTTGCTCCACATTGGTTCTAATGACGGGCACGTGAAAAAACAGTGTTCTACCGTTTCGATATCCTGGCATTCCGGACGAACGCAGTTTTGGATGGTAGGATTTAGTTCTCTGAGGAAGTATAGTCGTGAACAGACTGTGAGGTCTCCGGAGCACATTCGTACTATCACATCATGAATTACCGCAACTTGCTCCACCAAATTGGGGTGAATAACACCTTCTGCAGTGTTTTTCTTCTGTTGTAGTGAATCGACTCCGGGGCTGGCCATTTAATTCTGTTCCACTCCCGCAGCAAGTGTCTCCACCACAAAGGTAGCATGCTCGACCTCCAGCCCGCTGGTTTCGGTGGGTTTTGAAGTAAGAAATCACTCGATCGCGGGCGGGCGAAGTTGCCATAGCGTAATTGGATCATGTAGAGCATTGGGCGATACCATACGTTGTCATCTTCGTCTGGGTGTGTAGTAATCGCTCATACAAATTTCTGGAGAAGTTGCGACGAATGACAGTAGCTACATCAGGAACCCCGATGCCGCATGCTTCGCGTGGCCTCACAGCCGGTCCTTTTTGAACGATACTTATCCCAGATTTTCCAGTGCTTACGCGGTTGTATAACACGTACCGATTCACAATGCCTTGCCAGCGTTTGATGAACCAGATCGGAATCGTCACAGAAGCTGTGAAATACCACAGCAAAGACAAAATCTCTGCTTGGGCGATCAATCTTCGGCCGATTGGGGTTCTCGCTCGGCCTTTCCAAAGTTGGAGCCGCTTAATCAATTCTTTGTCGAGTTGATTCGCCACCAATGTTGAAGTATCACCATTGCCGAACGGAATGCCAAGATATCGCACGGTTTCGCCGCGCTTCAGTGATTTTAGCGGTGACACTCGCGGAGCAGAACGTTTAATGTTGAGACTCATTATCACACTTTTGTTATGGTTCAGCCGAGCTCCAGATCCGCCACAATAGTCATCAACAATTTGAAGCTGCTCTTTTAGCTCCCTCTTTCCTTTTGAGAATAGCACAGTGTCGTCAGCAAAGAACCCCACTGGGACTCGTAATGTTTGGCCCACCAGGACACCTAAATCTCTTTGAGCGCGTAACAAATTTCCTAGTGGTTCCAACGAGAGAGCAAACAAATACGGAGACAATGGATCTCCCTGTTTCACTCCTCGAGTTGGTGTCAGCGAGTCCTGCTCCCATCTTTCTCTGTGTTAAAGTTGCACCGCTCGAGCACGGTTCAGGTGGAACTGTTCCCTGTTTCTACAAGAAACAACTGGCCAAAGAGAAGGAGGCAGAGAAGGCGAGCAACTAGGAGAGGAGCTAGCTGTAGAGATGGCAAACACTAACTGTAATTCAATTGTTCAGCTTTTGCTTACAAATCAACACTGTGGCAGGCACAGTACGCGCGTCATGATAGCTTGCTACATGATTTCGATTTGGTAAAAAAATATCCAAGCTGGACCGCTAAAATATGAACCATGCCACACATCGCCAGTAAAACAAGATCTACCGGAACTCGTATTTCTTTTGGATAAAGTGACTTGTTAGATCGAACAGAGAAGACCCGCTGTTACGGATCAAGACTCACACGCTGGAAGGAGGAGAAGACCAATGTGCAAGTTCTAAGGAAGACAGGATCAGATTTCAGAAAAGCAAATACCCCCAACCATAAGAATAACCAGGAAAATAAGTTAAGCATCTGAATCAACTTCTAAGCAAGAAGCGCTGCATGCCTATATTCCTGGATTCGACTGAATTGTCAACCAAGTTGAAAAGGCAATTTTACAGTTTCGTTGGGATATGTGTTCCGCAGCCATGCCACTAACGGGCCATTGTCTTTCCTGGAAATCATAAGTCGTAAGACGGACAACAATGTCCAGAACGAACCCTGAGGTGAAGACGCAAGGATATTTCGTGGAGAAGTAGAGGCATGTTGAAATCGCACGCAGCGTTCTTCGCCAAAATATGTTCAACACTTCGCCCGATACTTGGATCTAAAGTTGTTCTTATGGATATTTTTCGTCTCTACAGACAGTTGAGAAATGTCATGTCAAGAATTTTACCTCAACCTCATCCAGGAGAGATCCAAGCGGCAAATGCAGCAAACACGCCTCCAATTCACGGATTATCTGTGAGTAGTGCCAATATTACTACGCCAAGCGAACGATTCTTCCCAAAACTACGGAAAAAGGACTGGGAAATCTGTTTGAACAAGCGCCTGCGTTGGAGCACCATCCACTTCAGGATTTGGGATTTCCACGGCGACGTGTTCACCAAACGCTGTCAAAAGTACTAGCACTGTGAGGACTGCTACTTCCAGTGGCTCATGATGTGATGTTACGACTATATTGCGGTGATATTACCGTCGGCTCGATACTATACTTCTTGAAATCGTTGAGCCCGAGCAACACACCGTTTGGATTCCTCAGCGATAGATCTGACGCTACGAGATAAAGCAGCTTAGACAAGAAATCCGGTAAATTGTTAATCAACTCATTTTAATTAATTGAAATCGCACGCCGCACCAACCAGATCACAAAAACCTTCTAGCGAGTAGTCCGGGTAACGAACACAAAGCCACGAGGCAATCTGCCGATGACCAGCTGCCAAAGCGATTTTAACCGTCCTCGGCGTGCACTGCTCGATCTCATTAATGTATAGCCACTAGGTAATCTCAAAATGCTCGCGGTCAGCTGCACGGTCAATTACTCCGGATGAGAATTCAATGCCAAGTTACCACAGCCAAACTACCATTGTCTGGTGTGCTATCAAGCGCATCGTAGCCTCATCGAGCACACAGAAATCAGGGGTAGACTTTTATCGGTCCACCGAGGGGTCTGGTCTCGGATCGGGTCCCGCTGTCTTTCATCCGTAAAACGAAGACCAGCCCACGAGTTTGTTTGCTCTGAGCACTTCTATCAATTTGCGACACGTCCTCAACACAAAACTTGCATCCCGATGAATGTCCTTTGAAGAATATGCTGGATAGAGAACCAAACGTGTCCTAAGATACGTATGAGCCAAAATATGTGGTTGGAGCGGTTTTGGAGATTACCATGCCCTGGATTTGAATCCAATGCGGCAATTCCGTCGTCCCATGCAAGGTGTGGTGCATTTTGCTTCAGATGCTGCACTTGCACGGCCGAAATCGCGGCATTCTGCCTACTTTGTTGCCGTTTCTAGTGTGTGACACGATCCGAGACCTCCGTGACACGATAAAAATCTTCTCATATGATCCATCATTCGACATCCTGCTGGCTGTCCCGCGAGTCAGAGAATGCCTTCAGCATCAAAATGTGCGCTCCCGGGGATCTTCGTATTGATCTAAATTCCGCTCCATGAGGCCCATGAGATGTTGTCAGCCAGAGCTCTCAAGGCCATGCTTACACAATTAAACTTATCCTGATAGTATCTTCCATCCGGGAACTGTGCAATCACTTGAGGATGTGAGCAATATCCAGCGTAGTCCAACACATTTCTCCCGTCAGGAACAACCATCTTGGTAAGCTCACAATCCAATGTCTACCCACAATATAAAGACGTATTTCCCAACAACCACCGAACAACCTCAGGGTATTGATTTCGCGCAGCTAAGGCCACACCATTGCACGCTTTGGAGAATCGGGGTCTTTCTTAGTTAAAAGTTGGAGCAGTGCTAGATGTCCCATTGCCACCGCAATCGCCACTGGAACTCGACGCGCTGGAAAAGGCTCAATCCGCCATCTTAGCAGCTTTATATCGCCGAATTTCACTACCACTTTGAGAGCTTTAACGAATTGATATTTGTGCTCCGACCCCGGCGTTTCTTGTAGCAAACCAGATCCAGTGAAGCGATCAAACGGAAGCGGTGCGCTCTACCGATAGAGTTGGAGGCTGTCCAAGGAAGCTGGAGATGACGTCGGGCTGGATGGCACCACAGTACCAGCGCCACACAAGTCATTTTGTTTATGCTTTTTAAAAGGTGAGGATCGCTTGCAAACATATACAACTTTTGAAGGTAAAAAGCACTGTTTTCATTGTGTATTGATTACCTAGGCCCATTGAGTGATGGCCCGATCACTGTTTGTGGTTTATTCAGGACGAGCACACTCCGTCCGACGCCTTGGTGATTTTCTCGGACGGGTGCTTGCATCTCGCGATTTTCAACGCACACTCGTTGGTGTAGCTGTGGCCGTTCGAACCGCATATGGGCTTGTAGTCTCGTCCGATGCAAACTTTGTTGCAACTGGCAGGTTCGCCCATAACGTCGTTGTAGCCCTTAAAAAGCGATTCCGACATGGTCTTGTTCATCGGCACTTCAGGGCCAAGACCCGTAATGTCCGGAGTTCCGTCGCTGGAAGAATTGCCGCTCGGCGGGTGGAAGTACCCTGTGATGCCCGGGATCACTTCAGGACCAAGCCCTTCGTCGATTTTCTCATTGTCAGCGTGGACGCTACTGGCAACGATGGCGACGGCGACAAGTGCGAGGGTGAGCTTCATCTGCGAGTGTTGAGGTGAAGTGCGGCGGGCGTGGTGAATTCCGAAATGAACATGTCGCTTCAAGCTTCGGCTTCAGCATTTTCAATGTGGCGCATAGGCTTCGATGGACGCGTCAACTTGGATAGCCTTGGGCAGCATAATGCGAAATGTAAACCGTATTTTCTCTCTCTTTCTGCTCTGGCTGGAGAGCTGATTGATTACAACCTGTGCTTTGTTGTGTTTTCGAGGATCAATTTGATTCAGTTTGTATCAAATGACGACATGATCCGGACAGGAACAGATCTGGCGCACTTGGTGCAGCATTGTTGAATTGACGAGGAACTACTCAAACAACTCCACCAGTCTCGAAAGCATGAAGTTTATTGCCGGATTTCTTCTCGCTGTTGCTGGACGTGTCGGAGCCTCGGTGTTGAACATTTCGGACAACAATGGCGGCTTCAACTATTTGGGAATCGGTCCCGAGGTTTTCCCTTCGGAAATGAAGTCGTCCTCAACTTCATACACCGGTTCAACATCGGACGCGTCGGAGTCGTGGTCTGGAAGTACCAGCGCTACTCTCTGCAATCCAGTCTGCCCGGACGACATTATCCCCGTATGCGGCTCTGACGGCGTCACCTTTGACAACTTGTGCGAGCTGAACCTGGCGAGCTGCAACAACCCGGAACAAAATATCATCAAGAAGGCGGACGGACGGTGCTAGATATTCAAGAGAGCGATATTGACGTCAACTGATCTTTATGACCACAGCTCGATAATGGAATTAATGTTGGAATTGAAGAAAGAGCACCACATCGAAGTCGTTCATTGGTGGAATCATCGGGGCGGATATGTTGGGATATTGTTGTGAAACCAGTGAAGAATATTCAAGCGTCTTAATGCCGGGGCGGTCTTGAAAGTCTTGGTGATGCAGCCTTGGTATCAATTAACGCAACCATTTCAGGATTTCCATGCTCAGTGGCGATGTTCCTTGGTTGAACGTGCGTGCTTCGCATTTGTGGGTAGCCGCTTTGGCTCGATTGCTCCAAGAGCGGCGCTAATGAAGCGAAGTCTTGGGCTTGGCTCGGTTAATTTTGCACGTAAACACTGCCAACATGGTTTTGATTATGCATTTCCTGGACGTCTTTCAACTCGCAGATGATTTTCCCGCCGCGCTGTCGCGGTGCACATGTTTCAGACCTCGCGAATACATGTGTGCATATCAAACCCTGGCTCAGCAGTGAAGTTTATTCAAGTTGACGTGTCCATTTGTGATGATGCACAGGCCGCCGTGACATCAATGAAAAGTGTAGTCAAAGTGCTCGATGCCAATTGTAAAGGCCTGCAGCACTATTTTCGAATTGGCGAGAAACTACGCAAGAAATTCCACAAGACTCGAGCAGAATGATTGTTAGACGGAATTTGCAGGACATTTGCAGGACAATGACAACGAGGGATTTTAAACCAATTATAGCAACGTAACTTTGAATTTGAACCAATCGCTTTAGTGCTGATTTTGCTTACGTGCCCTGCGATGCAGAGCTACTACAGAGATCCAAGTCAGTTGACCCCGACGCCGTTTGCGACTGTTTGCTGTAAGCTGGGGGACTGTGACGCTCTTCTCACAGGCCGCGAAGGTCATTACAGCCTCTTCGACGGTCTGATGAGCACGCCACCAGCCGGTACGCTTTGCTTCGTTCTCAATCATGCACATTAGATAACGTGCGTCACTAAGTCGCTTCTGTAAGTTTCTGTTTGGCATATCGCGTCCGTCGAGAACTCGCAACGGAGGAATCTTCTTGCATGAATTACCACACTTCCATAACACCTACAGCATGGCAACCGAGCAATCAGGCAGCACAAAATCTGGTGGAACACGCCTGAATTTGCCTCCCCAAAAGAATCGCGGAGTCATCCGTGCATTGTCAACGTGTTGATGGCTAGAAGTTTGCGGAGCATTTGAGTTCAACTTCTCCACCAAAGCAGCCACTCCTGTGGACTCTAGACACCGTTGGAGGGCACTGTCAAGCCCGTCGAAAGTCACGACGCCGGCACCAATTGCTCGCTGCTCAAGTTCTGCCATGATGTCACGCACGGTTGCGGTTCCGGTCGCATCTACGTGTTCGATAGTTTTCATTGCTACTTCTAGCAATGCTTTGACTTCTCGTAGAATGGCTACATGCGGCGGTGCTCCGGTGGGCTGTAGACAATTGCTAGTGTCATCAATCCCACACATCTTCGACGACAAGTCTGCTATTAGTGTGGGGTGTTGGAACAAGGGCGATTCCAGCAACGGGCGCTTAACTGAGAGATGTGTTCGCAGATACGGCGCGTGATATACTAACGAGGCCAGGCAAAATTTGCCGACGTAAGTTAACTGAGACGGTAATCCTGGAAATACACACGCAATAGCTTGTTCGACGGCAGCATCACGTTCGCCAAAGTGCGGGGGTAAAACCGCAAATTTGTGACTTCCAGGTGGCAAGCCAGACACGGTTCTTCCGACATGCATATCACCTGCCGCTTCGTAGCGTAGATAAGTGTTCTGAGCTCCTCCTAATGACCACCCAGCTCTCAGGTGCACAGCGGTCGATGACGGACAAGCCGTAGAACCTGACGCACAGTAAGTAGCCGCTCCTTTTCGCATAGAATGAGTACCAAGCTCGTCTTGGTTTACTCCTCTCCTACGTAATTCAGTATTTGATTCGTCTCTTTCTAACAATCGGTGCAAGCACTTGCGGAATCGTTCATATTGATTACTGCCGGGAAACAAAAGATCACTTCCGTCAAAAGATGAAGTCGCCCAAAACATAGCGATGGCGAGAACTGGGCAAATTGCTGGGTTCAAAGTGTTTGCGTATATATGGCGTGGGTCACGGGGTCTGCTACCTTCTTGATCATTTTTTGGTGTGCGAAATAAATACAAAGAGCGTCCCCACTCCACTCCATGTGCCCATGGTGAATCCCAAACGCATTAGCGGACCGACACATTAAATTCCAAGTAATAATCATATATGTTCGAGCAAAAGCCATGTCGTTTGCCGAGCTCCTGAGAAGCTGCTCACACAAAAAACATACAGATCAAATGACAAAGGATCCTTGCCCGTCTTAGCGCGAATTTCTCCTTGTGCTGCAGCAGTCGCTCTATCTCGTTTCAATCCTTTGAAATACTTTTGTAAACCTTTTTCCATTGTTGACGCAATTTCAAGACCATAGTCACGATATAAATTGAAAAGTCCCGCTCGATGTGTGTTCAATGCTGAATAGCTTAAAGCAGTGCCATCAGACTTTTCCAGCGTTAGCAGCCAAGCTCCAAATACATCCATTTGCATGGCATCAAACCGAAGAGGGGGTTGGCTACGTCACGATCGAGTAGAGGCTTTAGTCGTTTCGGAAGCTGCTTCAAAGATGCACCCGAAACATCGCCAAGACGATCAGCGAAGGCAGGAGACACGAGATTTGGCTTGTATAACACAATCCAGGCAATAAATCGACCATAGGAGTTCTGGTACACAGCGCGAGAACGCGCGCTGACCGTGTTTCGCTGTATCTCCGTCACTTGCCTCGTCAAGTCTTCCCAGTTGACGGTCACCATCGTTTCGTTCTGCAGTCAGAAATTGTCTTGATTTTTGTATGCCGAACTTGCAGGACTTTTGTCCAGCAAAAGTGGTTGAAATTGGTTGTTGCCTCGGCCCTATAGTGAGCCCCTGTTAATTTTTGATTATGCTGCTTTCCATTTGGAATTTGCAGGACACTTTGTCCTGCAGAAAGCGAACTGATGGGTATATTGTTCTGCAAATTCTGGAGAATGAAGTTTGCCGTCAGACTCGCCGGGATTCTTTTGCCGCCGCCACCTTCTTCGGGACGGAAGTCGGAGCATCATTCAACTTACAGACGATTTACCCGTCTTCGGCTTTGATCTTCCCCCATTAGAAGAGGGATCAGCCTCCGGTTCTTTTGGTTCATCGTCAGACATAACCTATCCGCCTGGAGCGGAAAGCGCAGCTAAATGACTCCCTTACTGCGGCTCCGATGGCGTCACCTACGACAACCTGTGCAAACTGAAGCTGGAGAGCTGCAATGAAAAATACCAAGATGCCTTAAGCGAACGACATATTTTGGAAACTTATTCAGTTATTCATCAAAGTCTTCGAGTTGTGATTCTGTACACTTGAAAGCGTATCGTTTGGCATTGCTACACCACAGCCACTTACTGATCCAAAGCGTTTACTCGGAGGACCCAGTCGTTTTTACGCATTTATTAACGCTGTTTGCTCCAGCAGCTACGTTGATCCGAACTGACAACCATCACTGAGCGAGCCCCAGGAAAGACAGGTCTTCTCGCAGAACTACCCGTCTGGCTCTGCTCGCTGCTTTTCAATCAATCCATGCCAGAATCTATGCGCGGTTCGAAGGTGCTTGAGATGAGTCACCAAAGCTGACATGGCCAACGCAAATGTTGTTCGTGTCAATTTAGCCGTCGTATGTGCAGTCGTTAGCGCCAAAAGTGTGCCCGTTGGCTCTTGTTGGTTTGTTGGCAAAATCTGAAGTGAATTACAGTTAGAGTTTGCAATCTCTACAGCTAGCTTCTCTCCTACTTGCTCGTCCTCTCTGCCTTCTTCTCCTTGACCAGTCGTTTCTTGTTGTCTTGTCCTCTGTATCTCCTGCACATCCTGGTGCTTGGTCCTGGGACCCAACCAATCAGGGAATGGTTCCACTTGAACCGTGCCACCGGTCCCGAACCGTGCTCGAGCGGTGCAACCTTAACAGCTCTGCACAACCAGCCACATGCCCCGTCAGCACAATCGTATGGCGTCGCAGTGTGAACCGACGGAGTCCGTCACCGATAGGTGTAGACACTTCTTGTTCAACAGCATTTGCTGTTGAGAACAATGCAAACCTCTTTCAGATTTATAAAGGAGGTAAACAAATGAGCTCTCTACGTAAAAGCTCAAGGCTTGTTGGCTGCTCCATTTCTCATGGCGAGGAAGTCGTTAAGTCTCTAAGTGACATCAATGTACCTCACTGAAAAACAAAACGATTTCTCATGGCTTATTATGTGAGGCTTTCTGAATGGAGTGGTCGTGCTATCACTGGTAACTAATCAGTAGCGGATTCTTTGGACAGGAAGTGCGTGGATACTACACTACTCATTCTTGAATTCGCGGCTAATTCAGCACATCAAGTCCTTCCCATCAGACTCGAAAGCATGAAGTTCTCGTCGCACTCTCCGGAATTTTTATTACTGTTGTCGCCTTCGGGGTCAACACCCTCAACTGGGCCGTGAGTAGTTGCCACGGCAACTCCTGCAGGGCGGAGCTCATCAACTTAAACAAGTGAATGTACCAAGAAGGCGGACGGCCCACGGAAGACTTTCCCGTCTAGCGAACTTTAATATTGTTTTCATCACCATCTCCCATCTTGACGTTTTTGTTTCCAGGTTGTTGCGTTCAGCTTGCAGAAGTTGCTGTCCGAGTCGCACACGGAATTTCTTCGACTGCTGAAAAGAAACCCAAACACGCTGCTCCGCGAAACTAACGAACTCCTGGGTGAAGAGCTGAGGGAAGCATACCTGCAGAAACAAAGTCGTTAATTCCGTCAGTCAACCGTGTGGGGATAGTCGTAATCGCAACGTGGCCAGCAGTCACAGCCGCTTTAAAAGTCTTGGCCGTTCAGTTCTTAGATCGCACAGCCACTTCAGGATCTCGAATTGATCATGATTAGCAGCGATGGTGATTGCCTGCGTCGAACGCGCGTACTTCATATTTGTGTGCAACCATTTCACCCGAAAATTCACTTATCCTAGAACGCGCACAATAAACTTCGTTTATTTGTCAAAAGAAAGACTTTCCGGTCCAAAATCCTCACTCCACAAAATGGCGCGGGACATAGAAATCTGGTACAAGCTGCAAGATGCCCGGCGCGACGCCTTCTTAGGCCCCGGCGCACGGCTGATGAAAGTCCGCTCGAACTCTGCAAGAATTGTAGAGTTTGAAGAAAACGTTATCGCCTGCTTGGTGAAGGTTCGAGTCATGGAAGCAGATGCAAGCTACGACCTCTCCTTTTACACGTCTGACGGCCAAACGAAGCGTCGTCTCTCGACGCCGTTGAATGGGCTGACTACGGAAGATAATCAGCTGTGTGTGGTGGTGCCGCTGATGGACGTCTGGTTGACATTGGTAGATGGAGCTGGTCGTTCGCTTGTAGGCATTGGACCAAATTTTGTGCCACTAATGAAAGAAGGTGCCGCGGTGTGCCAGCTTCGAGACAGAATCCTTGCCATGGTTCCTTCCCACCTCGCTGGTCTGAACGCGGACCAACTCGCGGTTTTCAAGAGTCGAGATACGTTTGGCCACCAAGATGGATTGATGCCAGCTATTTCTCCAGAGTTTGGCTCTTCGTCGGACGCAGTTTTATTCATTCAAGTGCCAGACAGCGCACCCGCTTCTCCTTCTCCAGTTATTTGGACTCTAGTCGAAACAGACAGCCCTCCGCGTGCGTTTGCCAACGACCCCATCCGAATTCCCAGTCGATACGCTGTTGGCAGTGGGCTTGGTCGGCCCGAGGAAACCAGGGATGTGCTGCTATATCGCCGTGACCAACTTGTTAGCGAATGGAAGGAACTGCAGGCTAACGTCGCCAACGCGTACGGGATCCAATGGATAGTGGGAGCACCAGGGACTGGTAAATCGTGCGCAGCTTTCGCGTTTGCTTGTTCGCTGGATTGGAGTCCGATTGACCGTCAGACTCCTGGGTGGGTTGTTCTGTGGATTAGCTGTCACCAGCGCCGAACGTACGAAGTATCCTGCATTTTGTTTACGAGCAACGAGAAACGAACGTGCACAATTTGGACGAACAAAATATTCTCCTTGATGAATTCGCTAAGAGAAAGGGCCGTCGTATTCCTCGACGGACATGCACAAGGAAAGAGTGATGAGGTTTACACTACTTGCAGGATTTGGCGTGACGCCAACCAAGTATATCGTCGCCTGGTGTGCGTATGTTCGATGGAGACGTGTGGAAAGGTTGGAGACCAGAGCTTCGCCCTCGCCTTGAACCACTTGAACAAAACACACTAACGAGCTTGGTACAGCCGCCTGCTTCAGGGCAGGCAGATTCTCAGAAAGAAGCCTTAAAGCACAATTTTTTTATGATGAAGAACTATTTCAGCTGCCGTCGTGGTCTATCGAGGAGTATCAAAACCCACTGAGAAGTGAAGAGTTCTTCGAGCATGTGAAGACGAAATTCACCGACTCTACGGGAGCCATTTCGGACGACGAGCTGAATGAGTTACTGGAAGACAAATTTTTGTCGCTGAGGGTAATGCCAGGCTGATGTTTGACTTCAGTGTACGTCACAGGGCTTGCTGCAGTCGGTAATTGACAATGCTGGGAATATCAAGTCGTACATTGATGTAATTGGCCTTTTGCAACCAAGGTAGTATTTCGGCTGAGCGAGCGATCCTAGTGGTGGATAATGGCTCTAGACTGTGGTATCGCCCCCAACGATGGCGGAACCCCTGCTAACTTTGAGGTATCGTTTGCAATTTCTGTTGCTCTAGGCGTTTGTATTGTCGCATGGGTATGCTACCAGCTCCATACAAAAAGACGTGGTCATTTTTCCCCTTGTTGCAAAACTGGCTCTGCGGTGTGGAGTGCAAGACGGAGAAAAATGAGACCGAAGCGCTACAGAGCGATTTTGACGGAGTTCATGAGCTTTAACGATGCTCGTGCCTACACTGCGGAGACCGTGTTTGCGACAGAGATGCCGCTAACCATCACTACTGAAGATGTTAGCCGGTAGATGAATTTTCGTGCATTTGGTGAGCCATACCCTGGCGAGGACGCTAAGCCAGTGTTTGCCAGATCTTCCGCTCTCGCATTCGCCAAAAAGCTATCTCGTGCTTTATGCCTCGTGTTGCTGTTACCTGGGACCCGATTCGAAAAGAAGGCAATCCGACGCGCTCGGAGCCGGTGAATAAGGTGATTAAAACGGCGAAACGCTTCGAGGTTCGCCGAGAAGGAGTGCAGTCCGCCGCCCGGCGTCCCATCGAATACGAAGAGTTTATTAACCTCCTCGAGGTTGTGCGCTCTAATCATGACAAAGGCAGCATCAAGTACGTCATTAGCAGTGTTCTCACTTTGTAATGGCACATGATTACAAGAATCGACGACATGATGCAGCTAAAGTTCGACAGCTTCACTCTAACATACAGCACCCTCACACATTACTGTGTCAACTACGCTGGTCAAAGAATATTTCCGAGGAGCGTGACGCCCCGGAGCAGATTTTACTGGGTAGCATAGACCCACGAGTGTGTATCCTGTTGAATTTGGCTGTTCACCTTGAAATGGCGAGTAGTAGTGCGTCTCCCTACGTGTTTGGGAACGCGGTGGACGGAGATCGTGTTGTCCGACGCTTTCTGGAAGAGCTATTTGACGGTGATAAATTTCACAAGCTAAAGCAAGGCAACCTGGGGAATCACAGCTTGCGTAAAGGGGCAGCGACTTACGGGACAAGAAGTGGTTTGACCAGAGATTTTATAAATCGTCGCGGGAGGTGGCGTGCCCAGAAGAGTGTCGTCGACGTTTGTATTGATAACACGCAGCCTTATCCGGACGCCGCAACGACCAGCGTGCTAACAGGTCCACTTGGCCCGTGCTTTTACGTTATCGAAGATGGCATGAAATTTGTCACCGATAACTTGCTCTTCAACCGAATCGACAGCGTCATAAAGCAGAAAATGGGAGAAGGCGTAGCACACGAACTGAGTATAGTCTTGTTGTGGGCGTCGCTGGTGCCCGATGGCTCGTTTGGCTATGCATTAGTCCTTACGGCGCTGAAACAACGCGTGGTTACAGCGTATCGGGATGCTGGCGGAAAACCTACGGTAAATCCCGTCAAACGGGTTCCCATTCAGGTCGTGGGGAGGGTGCACAACTCCAGCTTATTGAGCTCACAGAAGACGGCCCAGATTCTGATAGCAGCACACCTGTAGAACACAGCAGCATTCCACCAGGATGAGCGCAGACAATACTCGAACGGAGTTCACAGCATTACACTCACAGTTATTTAGGGTGGAGCGCCAGCTCTTAAACACCATGAATGGGGTCCTTCGGCTGAGAACAGAAATGCAGCAGGAGCACCGAAGGATGATGGCTGTGATGCGACGCATCGCATTGCAGCCTGTTGTTCGAACGCTGGCAGATGGCAGTGAGGTTCTGACGTTGCTGCTGGTGTAGTTCGCAGAGTCGTGCGGCTGGCCAAGAGGCCGCGAGATTTGTTCCAGTTGTGGCACGAGTATGAGTTCGGCTTGAATGGAACCAAACCTGCAAAAGAATTCACACGAGCAGAGAGAGGAGCAAATAAGTTCGCATATTCGCGACAGCTTTCTGGGATAGTGTGGCGTACCTCGTTCGAGCGGGACTCACGAGCGACGTCGCTATCGACAGGATCTACGCAGCGTACGGACGCCAGCGGCCAGTGACAGCGATCCTGACAGCTCTTCGCCGCGACAAGAAGAATGGCGGACACCCAGCGCTCCGCGTGTAGTTTAGAGCGACTTTTTACCAATCAAAACGCAGTTGCACTGACGATGGTCGATATTTATATGGTACTGTTGGCGTTACTTCTTACGGAATCGTAAACCGACTGTTTTCTTGGTATCCCAACCCGATTGGATTCTGTCTTGTGAGCAAGTTCGTGGCCCGAGAGTTTGCCTTTCGTCTTGGTCCAAAGTATCTGCAAGATATTGCGAAAGCTGTTGCAGATAATCTCTCTATGGATGGCCTTTTTCGAGCTGTGTTTTTTTAAAACTACATGAACACCACAACGGGGTTGACTGTTTTGAAATTGTGGCCAACGAAACGCAGATGCACACCAGTTGGACGACAAAGGAGGTGAAATATATCGATCCACGTGGTGTCATTGCTCTAGATGCCCCAAAGATGTGGCTAGCCCCATCAAAATGGAACCAAGGTGGTTATGACGCTGTATTTATCAACATGGAAGTGTGTATTTTCCGCGTGTAGTGAGCGTAGCGAACGGAACAAGCGGAAAATAAGTTTTTCTGATGAAGGAAGGCATTCTGCTCCAATTCCGGACCAACCAACTGCTCTTGTCGGACAAGACTTCAAGAGGATAAAACTGCCAGAGTTTTGGCCAGCCGTTGAGCGACTCACGTCGTCGCAGGCAGAGTTCTCCGTGCATGGGCATTACTAAGGAGGGCCATTTCGGCGGAGGCCATTTTCTGAAAAGGGTCGCTCGGCGGGCCTATGCACTATGCACTAGATACAGTCTGACATCGCCTAGCATACTAAATCCTAGTGAAGCAAGCCAGCGTGTCTGTTGCAGCCGGGTGTGTCCGTTGCACTGGCAGTCCTGCAATGGCGCCTAAACCAAAAAGTGTCCTGCCGCCCTGCGGCTACATCGTAGCCGATCTGGGCCTTCGTCTGGATGTACTACGCGCGCTGCAGCTCCACGCGAATGAGCGCGAGTACGTGCCGGTGTTCAAGGAAGTAGGTGGCGTACAGGACGACCCATATCGAATGCAGTCTCGAGTGAAAACTCCTTCGGGAGCGATCGGTGAAGTGCGTATCGCTTTGGGCGCTGTGTGCTCGTGTCTGGAGCCAGACTGGTATCCTACGGTTTTCTCTTTTCTGCTATCGCTGGAGGGCGGAGAAGAACAGGAGCCCCATCAGGATTATCCAGCCAAGGTGATCGCGGATGCGAAGAGCCATTGTCAAGGACGGGTTCCAGCTAGTATGGTACTAGCGCTTGAGAAGGACACGCAACTGCGCGAGTTTGACGGGTGCTTTGAGGAGCGTGACGATGCTACAAGTCGCGTTGTCGACATTCCAGTTGGATTTTGCATCATATTCCGTGGCGATCTCATTCACAACGGAATGAGCTACGCAAGTGCGAACCGTCGACTGCATTGCTACCTGTCGTATCGAGGCTTGAAGTGGGAACCTGATATCGTTTCGAGTGTGCTTCCTGAGCACGGCACATGCCAACACTGCGGTATCAAGCCCGAAAGCTCCGAAAACTTCCGGACGCATCGCCGATACTATACTGACAATCCCGCCTCGAAGAAGAACCAGCAGACGCGACGTCGTACCGACAACAAGACTAGGAGCTAGAAGTGCGATGTTTGCGGGAAAGTTTACGAAAAGAGCGGATCATACCGTTCTTACGTTTTTCGGGGACACACCAAAAAACAAAAAAACAACGTAGCTGACTAAAACAAAATAAAGGATGGGCGCCTTTATTCAGCAGATATGAAGCTTTATCGTTTTTATCTACATTCAACTCCAGCTAGCATATCCCCAATATCTAGGTGGGATGCTAGTCTCTAAAAACCTGGTGTTGTTGGTGTGTGTTTGACGTGTCGATAAAGTAGTTGCTGTGTTGAAGGTCAAATTTACGAGACCGTTTCCTGGAGGTGTAGCCGGGTGATTCCGATCAACCCTCTCGAAAAGGACAGGATCTCGACGAGTGCTGCAAGGCAGCGGCCGAGATCCTCTTCTGGAGGATCGACGGCGCCTTCTTCCAAGTTGCTCGTTATAAATTGGCTCTTGAATTCGAGTAGGAGCCGCCAGCGCTAGGTTTCTATTGATCCACCAATGGAAATCAAAATCTTGCGGAGTTAGATACCGGTGCTCATTCGATTCTGTTATGGCAATGAGTTCGTGAATACAAGGGCGACCGTGGACGATCCTGAATACACCAGAGCACACGTCACGATCCAAGCGATTGAAAAATATAGCGCGTGCCTCCTCCCACAGGTGGTGTGTTTGAGTAAGCGCCCACACAGATATGATACGGATCACCGATTCATATCGATTGCCTTGAAGCAGAAATGGTACTCGAACAGAGTTCCGCTGGGCTAAGAGTCTTGTAGAAGATTCAGCAGCGTTCCACCATGGTATTAAGCAGTTGTAGACAGTGTACAAATCGCCACGGCTTCCGCGAAGCTAACTCTTGCATTTAGCATGCGTTCCCTCCACGAAACTAGTGTCCCGAATACTATAATGATGATAGCTATCAGTCCACGCCCCAACAATTCGAGTTTTGTACTTCCACCAGTGCTGATCTAAATAATCTGATAATGTTGAACTTAGAGATCTTAGCTCGGCGCAATTGCTTTCGAATTCCTCTTCGCTACGAGAGTCGACAGTTGCGTAAAACTTAGTCATGAAAGAATCGGTCTGCCAGGTATTCTCGTATTTAGGCTGTCCGGGGACAGGATTTTGCACAGGAACTTGGCCCAGTACTTGTCGAGCCTTCGACAGTACATTTTTGCTCATGTGCCATCGGCATACAAGCGCAGGAATCCCAGGGAAAACGCAGTCACAGGCATTCAAGGAGGCCAAATCTCTGTCCGTGAGAACGACACTAGGTAGACTAACTTGCATGTCAATAAGGAAAGTTTTCAACGTATTCATAGCCCATAGGTAATCCTCTTCATGCTCTCTAGGAAGCCAGCATTGTGCAACAGGAAGGACCGTGTTGAAACCAGTAAGTGAAATGATGTTTAGCAGCGGAACTGTGTACTTATTAATTGGTAAGTACAGTCCATAGCCAGCATCTCCGGATGGCGTCGGATCTGGCTGAGAGTCCCAAGGTGAGCCCAAAACAAGTACAAAATCTGCTGTGTTTCCGGTTCCACTTCCCAGCGAAAATAAAAGCCATCCGATCTCAGGCAAGCAAATAATGCCTCCATCACTGTCTTCTCCGATAACTCGCGTCGACGAACATTATGCTTCATGTTAGCAATATCTTGCGGGATTACGAAGGAATTCGGATCCGCTTCAAGTAAACTCGCCCGAACACTCCCGGCTGAAATTCCAACTGCTGTTTGGGCTTCAATTAATTCTTGTAAGGACGCAGCCGGAGCAATCTCTGCACCAGCAGCAGCGCGGCGGCGGTGTCCCGGGTGAACACGAGCGTCTTCAGAAGGAGGATGATTATGAAGGCAGCTTCTATTGCGTGTGTGCACAATCTTCCACGGACCGTCCGGCTTCTTCTTGTCGACAGCTCGCAAAATCGATTTCATGCGGCATCCGATCCGCATTGATCCCCGCATCGGTTGCTTCCTTTTATCATCAGTAAGATGCTGAGTGCATTTCGGCTTTCCTGCACGGTCGCAATCGAAACCGCGCTTCCATACACGCCTCAGTGCTCTCCCAATGTAGAAAGCTCGCCGTCTAGTCATATCGTATCCGTGGTCCCTCGTTCAAGCATGTAAAGCAACAATTGCTTTCTCTTCAGACTCGTATTGGCTTTGAGGCGGCGGCAAAATTTCGTACGTCAGCATAGGAGCAGCAGCAGCAGACTTGTCTTCATCAGAACTGTCTGAGCGGGAGACAGCTAAACTCGAGCTGGAATCACTTCTCAAGTCCTCAAACGCTACAGGTGTATCGACACTCTCCAAAGCGCTTTGCAGTGATCTCATATTCATGTTCGGTATGAGCTCTTCAAAATCCGCAGAGCTCATACTTGGAGGCGAAAAAGGATTGCTCGACGATTCCGAGTCATCCAAGAGAGGAGGGAGATCATGCAGTGAGTTGGCAAGGTCGAGTGCCGAAGGAGTGCTTGAACGGTCTTGGATTGCCGAAGCCGAAGGGTCAGCATTGAGGAGTGCGGAAATGTTCATTTTTGCTTTTAAGGTTGTTGTGAGTCTCGGGGCTGTGAAGGCGGGTTCTTTCCTGGGGGAGGAGTTTTGGGAAATGAGTCTATCACCAACCTTTAAATGATACCGTTGTATGTCTTCGCAACCGAAGACTTGCGTCTTCCGCTCTGACCCGGGATGAACGACCCGGTATTAATAAGTCTTGCAACGGACACACCCGGCTGCAACAGACACGCTGGCTTGCTTCACTAGGATTTAGTATGCTAGGCGATGTCAGACTGTATCTAGTGCATAGTGCATAGGCCCGCCGAGCGACCCTTTTCTGAAAATGGCCTCCGCCGAAATGGCCCTCCTTAGTTATGCCCTCCGTGCAGCCGTGGTTCATTTCGGTTCGAGCGTCGCAGTGAGCAGGTCACGCAACAGCCACCGCACCAAGTCTCCTGCGACAGCTCCTCGCCGCCCAAGCAGCACCTAAAGCTCCGCTGCTTCGAACCGTGGGGTGTGCCCCAGTTTTGTTTTCAGGTTTCGACCTTCTGGTGGTGATCAACTCAGGCATGGCCATCCACATCTGCAGGAGCCAAAACCTCGCTCGGCCGTACAGCCGACGCACATCACGCTGAGCTACGCTGTGGATACGGCATGGTCATCGGCCTGATCCCGCCGGAACGCTCAACTTTCCATCTTTGGGGCTTCTCGCCTTCCGACGTGACCAGGCCTCCTCCCAAAACACGTCATGTCAAGCCCGGCTTCTCCGAGTTGGTCGAGCATGAGGCTACTACTTCCTTCGCGACGGTCTCAAGGTCATCAGTAACAACCATTCATCACACTACCGACAGAAGCTCACATCACTCACTCCCCACGGATTCGCCAGACACCGCGTCGAAATTGCCCACCGCGGGCTGCACTTACCACGAGCTGTAGTGTACGTGGGCGAGTATACGATTACGAGCCTCACCTGTCGTGTCAGTAACGGCGATGGTCCACTACAACACGACCAAAGTACCGTTGCTACGGAAGGAGCTCCTTGAGACTCCCACGAACAAGCGCTCGACCACAACACACCGGACACAATTCTCTTGAGTACGTCCATCCTGCTTCTCTCACCCCACTAATCGGCTTACGGGCAGTGAACCATTTTGGACATGGACCATTATTTAAATTTTGGGGCTGCCACTCGGCACCTTGCCTTCCACGCAAGGAAACTCATGACAATGGCCCATAACCGAAATGAATCACTCTGCCCCTAATGCCTGTATGATTGATATGGAAAATGGTTTGGTTCGATTTGTCCAAGTTACTCGTGCGAAAGACCATTCGTTCAAGCCAGAGTTTTTCTTTCCATTTGATTCGTTTGCAGTCTCAGCAACGTCCTTGGATAGAGTCCGTGGAAGTGTATTTTGTGGTGCCATTAGAAATGCTGGAGGGGTTTAGAGCCCCAGTGACTGATCTGAACGCCACAGTGCTTGTGCCTGCACTTGGTCCACAACACCCACCAGGCCGAATTGAAACAGTTGGCGTCAATTACGAGATGAACCGCGGAAACAAGAGACGCAGATATGACTAACGTTACCAAACGTTTCACAACCGGTACATGGAGTGATACTGTAGTGCCTTTTCAATAGGTAAGAAACATTTCAATACTATTTTGCATCAAAGATGGCACCGGCCGAGCCGATCGTGTTGCGACCAAGAAGAAATCGTGCTGCCTGTCGAAGATTGCCGATCCGGTCAATCATAGATTCGACTCGTTCGTTGAGTTTTGTATTAATTTTTTGCTGGAGCTGATAAAGCTCATATGAGTCGGTTTTACCGTGCCGAACTGCTATAATCCGCGTCAAGCTGAAAACCTTGCCGCAATGGCAACTTCACTTCAACCAGACCTGAATTCTAAACTGTTTCACTGTATCTCGCATACAAACGCCCAATCATCCGTCATCCTACAGACCTCCAATGACATTCGGCAGTGCGTAGGTGGACGGTATATTAGACTTCAACCCGTGCAGCCCCGTTGGGTGTTTTAACAGCGATTGAATGATAAGGAGGTTTCCTTTACCACACGCTATTCTCAATGCAGAACCCCAGTTGTGAGCCCACCTCGAATCTTTAAAATGCGAGCGCCACTGACCCGAAACTCGCTTCACCAAATCCAGACGATCGGCTTGAACTAAGTCTTGAATGGCCGTAGCAATATGAAACATGTTCCTTTGGGCATAACCAGCGTTCAGTAGTCCCTCAATAAATTGAGCACATTTCCGCGTACTCTAAAAGATCTCGACCAGCAGAACAAACCGTCTCCGCAAGCTGAACGTCACCGCTGTCTAATGCAGTTGTGATAATCCTTTCGACCACTCCTTCATCGAAATGTTGTGGGTTAGCAGTTGAATGTTCCAACAGCCACCGAGTGACGTGTAAGTACTGATTCCATGTGGCATCCTCCACACTTATCCCTGCCCAATGGACAAGGAAACTTTCTTCGAGTCTTGACAGCTTCCTTCGTCCCTTTTTCTATTCCTTTGATGCTGTCCAATGTCGTGCTCCAATAAAAATTAGAGTACTGGTAGATGTCCCTTTGTAGCAACGATCTCGACAATTTCCACGTCCACTTCACTGCCTGAGAAGTGTTCACAGAGTCATCTTAGAATGGATACACTGCCCTTGTTTACTACCTCTTTTAAGGCCAACTCCAAGGCAAATACTTAAAGTCTGTTGCGTAGGCACTACATACCTGTTTGGATGTCTTCATCTACTCGCAACCTGTTGCAACCGCTGCTCCGCTGTTGGTTATCACAGCTCTGTCAGTTTTAAAACGTGCCGATATGAAATCCTGTCGCTGTGAAACCAGCGAAACCTCTGCATATAGCAGCATCGAGTTGTGCTTACTCTCGCATCGTCAGCGGCTACATCACATCGAGGCCACTGTGGCGAGATGTCGGCATCCAGCAGCGCTGAGGAGCCAGGACCTCCTTTCAGCGACAGCGACACCTCTTGGCAGGCAGAATCGTCGTTGGGCGAAGACAGCAAAGACTCAGATCTCGACTATGGTGATGAAGAAGCCATTGCAGTCGAGGCATCATTTGCTGCAGCACCAACAAAAGAGTTCCGCTTAGTCCAAGTGAGAATTTAACGTAATAGTCAGGTCTTTCGGCTGCAGCCCAGATCTGCGTCTTAATGCGCAGTAGCATATTTGAAGAATATGTAATGACCAGAAAGGACACGACAACACTACAATAGCTGTTGAGTGAAAACACGACAGCTTTAAATTAGCACCCCAACTCCAACTGGAACTTGTTGTAATGTGGGTCTGATCGCAGGAAGTGGTTTAGTGACCATCCTGACGGTCTTGTGTCCTTGGAAATGCAGCTGTAGTCCCAGATCCAGTCCAGCAGCTCTGTCGACTCAAATTGTCACGCGCGACTGAGCGAGAGATTGCGGGCGGCCCCAGGAGACAGGAGACAAGCCCTCCGAGGTGCTCCAGCAGGGCGGGTGCTGAATGACGCAGCACAAGCGCCACATTCATCAGCGCCCAAGCCATCGAGTATCTTTTAACAAAAACGTAAGGGCCTCCTGGTGGTCCAGAGGGTTGTGTATATAACTCACGAAGTTCATCCCTCCGGTTGGGGTTCGAGTCCCTGCCGGGGCTGCCGGGCCGAGGGCCTACAAAAACATCCAGAAGAAAGGAAATGATTAACTTCACATTCAAACCAAATTCAATCATCATTCAACACATCAGATTTTAAAATAGCAAATACCAACCATAAGAACAACCAGAAAACAAGTTAAACATCTGAATCAATTCTTCTAACTAAAACGTTTTGAAGAATGGGTACACTGTTGCTGAAGGTGAAAGAAGAAAAAAGACGGCATGGCGTTCGTGAGGTTGAGTTGAAATGACTTGATTAACTAGTTAGCGGATTCTCTCGTCTGGAAGGTGTAGCTTAGACAATCTATCTAATCAAGAATCCATTCGCAGAGTTCAGCTGTGCCGTTCGTGAGGGATTCATTGCAGTGCAACCACGTCATGATCTGGAGTTGCTTCTTTCTTTCAAGAAGATGTGTCAAATGCTGCGTGAAGCTATTGGAGAACGTACTGGAAGCGGAACGAACGATCATAGAGCAGCGGATGTTGCACCGGGGACAAAGCGATGCACTTTGGTACTGCAGCTTACAATCGCTGATCTGAAGCGGCCACTGGCTTCTCAATACTGCTGCGTACGGCTGCCCTGTTAGCTCCAAGCACGAAGTAGACTTTAACTTGAGGTGATGCACTCTCGCCTCTCCGACTCCAACGGCGTCTTTAGGAAGCCTGTGTATTCGAGCAATACAAACGAATCAGTTTGTGCGAGTGGTAGTGTTGACGTTTCTTACAGCAAAAAGCTCGAGTGCCCCGAGTTCTCAACGAAAACTAGCTACATGTATCTGTTGGGTGGTCTTTTCGACATCTAGCGCGCGGTGAAGGAACTATCCAGCAGGATTAATACAACGGCTAGGAATTCCAACCACCAGGGTGCGTGCAGAACTCAAGCTTGGAGTTTGTACGAACGCCGCCGCCAGCGTACTTGCTCCCGAGTTGGTAGCAAACAGCATGGCTCATTTTATTGTTAAAGGTGTCGGTGCAGGATTCACTGAGTTGTGGCGTGACTCACGATCTGACAGCCGGCGCTGAGCACGGTACAGATTATCAGGTGTTATCATGTGCATTGACAGTTTCTGGCGAAAACAGCCTTTAAATCCACATATCTGCAGAGCTGGCGAATGATGTGCAATTCTTCGGATCGGAATCACGGTACAGCACTGTACGTTCAGGCTCCCGAGCCGAGGCATTCTCGAACTCGCCAACTACCACGTAAGCAACTCCACCAGCCTCGAAAGTATGAAGGTTATCGTCGGACTCGGCGGGATTTTCATCGCTGCTCTCGTCTCCAGTATCGTCGGGTTGACGTTCGATCCCAAGAACAAAGTCCCCATCATCGGCGTCGGCCCCGAAGTCCACCCTTCGGAATCTGGTTCGTCGTCAGGTTCATTTGCCGCCACCACTCCACAGCCGTCTGTACCTCTAGACAACTAACAATACCCCAGTGTCATCATCGACGGCGATTCCTAGAACAGCCCAAAACAAAAACAACAAAGAAAGCGGTTTCCTGCCTACAGAGTCTGCGTTGGTTGAATTTGAGAGCTTCGCTTCGGCAGGTTCCGACATAACTTTCTATTTGTTTTCATCCTGCCCAGCTTGCTTAATGAAGAGAGTATCGAATTGGCAAGACAGCTGCTCGAGATCATTTTGCACGCGTGGGTATATCCTCCGCTCTGTGTGAGGATCATTTTGATTCGAGTCTGTCAAAGGACGACAAGGTCCGCATATGTAGCAGATCTAGTGCGCCACACGCCATTCTCTGGTCTCCGACTCGACTTGACTGTCTACAGTCTGCTACATCATTCTTGAATCGGCAAGACACTACTCAAACTACCCCACCAGACTCGAAAGCATGAAGTTCATCGTCGGGCTCGTCGGATTTGTTTTCGCTGTTGCCACCGCTCGTATTGGAGAAGTCGAAGCTTTGGCGTTCAACATTTCGGACAACAACGGCGTCTTCCCCTACTTGGGGATCGGTCCTCAGATTTTCCCTTCGGAAAAGGGTTCGTACGCTGGTCCATCGCCGGACACGCCCGAGCCGTCTGGAAGTGCTGCGAGTTCCGTCACCTGCGATCCGTCCTGTCCGACTGACAGCACCCCGTGTGCGGCTCTGACGGCGTCACATACGGCAACATGTGCAAGCTGAACCTCGCGAGCTGCAACAACCCGGATCAAAACATCACCAAGAAGGCGGACGGTCCATGCTAAAGCTCCGCATTCGAATTGTGCCAGCTTGCCGTTGGAATAATGCTGCTGCGAGAATCTTTTGTACGTTGGGGAACTTATCTTGAGCGATCTATTGCGGGTCATTTGCATGCAACCATGGTAAAGCCATTGCAAGTGCAGTCCGAGATCCATTCCAGCAGCTCCGTCGACTCGAACTGGCACGCGCGACTGAGCGAGAGGTTGCGGGGCAGCCCCAGGAGACACGAGACAAGTCCTCCGAGGTGCTCCTGCAGGGTGGATGCTGAATGGCGCAGCACAAGCCCCGCACTCGTCAGTGTCAGCGTCCGAGGCATATTTTGAAATGGCTACACTTTCGTTGAAAAGAAATTTGTTTGCTTTTTACACTGGCAAGTCATGTGGTTATGCCTCGGTAGTTGATAGTAGAAAATTTACGAAGAGCACGCTCCATCCGAAGCCTTGGTGATTGTGTCGGCTGGGTGCTTGCAGCTCGCGATCTGCAGCTGGCTCGAGTTGATGTAGGTGTGGCCATTCGAGCCACAAACGAATTGGGAGTCTCCTCCGGAGCAAATGTTGTCGCAACTGGCAGGTTCGCCCATGGTGTCGGAGTAGCCCTTGAAAAGCGAGTCCGACGTGGATTTGTTCATTGGCACTTCAGGGCCACGACCAAACTCCGGAGCTCCGTCGCTGGAAGAGGTGCCGACAGGACTCGGCCCTTCGTTGATTTCACTGTCAGCGTGGACATTGGTGGCAGCAATTGCAACGGCGACAACGGCGAGGGTGAACTTCATCGTGTTGGGGTGGGGCGCTGAGGAATTCCGAAATGAGAGAACGAACGCATTTTGCTTGACGCTTCGCCTTCATTACTCTCAACATCACTGTGAAATGTGGATTATCTCCAATTGACACGTCACAGAATACAATCCATTAGTTCTCCTGAGCCAGGACTTGCGAATTTGTGAATTGCTAGGATGAATTTCACTGTTGGCGAAAATAGTTATTACTCCACAATCTAATATTTCGTTGAAGCTGCACATTCGGAGAGAATGGAGCAGCACTGGGGCTTCTTGGCGCCCTGGTGCGAGCTTCTCTACGACTACATTGAGTACAGAGCAGTGCAACGCGACTGAGAGGCTCGGGTCTCCAGAAACACCGCCTGGAAGTGTCATTACCAAGGCGCAGTGAAGAGATGGACGACGAGACACTGAAAGACGTAGAATCCGAGCTAGCAATGCCTCAAGAGGTGAACTTCCAGAGCAGTTTTCTTAGTTTGGAGAAGCGTTGGCTCTGCTGGCGGCCGTGGCTCACGTGAGTCAAACAGCCTGGAAATTTACTAGTGGAACACTGTGGAGTGGAATCTGAGCCACGAAGAAGAAGCTCAATACGAACGAGACGTTCCAGCCCACTTTTTATTGCTAATAGATCCAGATGAAGACTTGAGAAGGTGTGGAGAACACCACCAAAAACGAGGTTCGGTGCTCTTCTGTCACCCCAACCATAGAACGTAACCTTCTCAAGAATACGTGGCAGCGTAGGCGAAGACTGCAGCGTTGGATATGAACCTAAACAAAGGAGGCAGTGGAGTGGATGTTGTCATTCTGGTGGCAAATGTATTACCCAGACACGGGCACTTACCAGGATGGAGATCCGAGGGTTTTGCAGAATGTACTGGAAGCCGATCAAGCGATCTGAGCAATGTGGAGGGCGTGGAACAACAACATATTGCACCGGGAACTCTGCGATGTACCTTCGTACTGAAACTTATGGTCGCAGACTTGGACGGGATCACTGGCTACCCTAAACTGGCTGATACATTTCTGAATCCAATTAATCATAAGTTTTGGTTTTCGGACGGATTGGGACGATTCTGAAGGTCTGAACAACGATAAGAACAGTGAGAGGAACGGTTTGGTCAGGTCATGAGATGTTTGTCCAATGGGAGTCGTCATAGTCGTGAAGTAACCAATTATTCTTTGGTGGGGATAGAGTATCAGGAGCTACTACCGATGGTCTGCCCGTTTTCCTGTCGGCAATAGGATCATCGCTGAAGTCATTAACGGTCGATGAACTAAGAGACGATATTGGGGAGAGCACAATCCTGGAGCCCTGTCCTATGCTCGAGGAGCTGTCACTCTGCGGCGGTCTGGTTGACGCGTTCTTTGATTTATGCGAGTACAGGTCAAGTACTGATGGCCCCTTCAGCAGAATTCACTGGCACGACATCACTTCGCTTTCGAGATATTTGAGCGACTCTACCAATCCACTTCGAAGTGCTTGCGGCGGCTGCGTGTACGACTCAACAAGCCTTGAGATGGATGGAGAGCTGTTTGGGGACAGTACGACCCACCTAATTTTGCCGACGAAATGGCTGCACTTTTGTTGATGCTGAAGACTAATTGCACGTTGGAGTACTTTGAGATACTTTTCTCGCCACAACATCGCTAACATCTTGAGGCTTTCAAGATTGAATACCGAGACCCTGCCAACCAAATGTCGAAGCCGTTCCCTATTGAATGCAAGATCGCGCTTCTGAGTGTTCTGGGATTCGGTAGACCGGCAACAAACAGCAAGAGTCGGTCGTAATCGGTGGGGTGCAAATTGGATGCCCTAAGCAACATTTTCGCATTCGCTGCTATTCCTAAGGGGATTTACTTCAGTGGAGGGAGTCTAGGAATTGATTTTGACGATGCCAACGAAGATGGCGAGGATGATTTTAGCTTTTAGATTCTAGCTACTTGCGCTTCCGGAGGACAGGATGGTATTGGTTACGGAGACAACGGATGCAGTTGCTTTTCAGCTCAAGAAGAAAGGGACAGAAAGAGAGAGATACCTTAGGAATGTAGCGGCAACACCGAAAACCTGGCCCGAATCAACTGCGATGCCGAATTTGGTTAATTGGCAGCACTGCCACTGCTGTATTTCTGTCCCATGACTTCGAAATACTTCTTGAAAGCGCATCCGACTTGGACATCACTTCCGGGCCGGGACCAAGATAGAGAGACTCATTGGTCAAATTTTGACTCATTCAATGTTCCCACTCCACCTTCCCAAACAAACCTCACGGATGAAGTTCGTTCTCGCACTTACCGGAACTGTCGTCGCTGCAGTCGCTACCAGCAGTATCAATGCGGACGGCGAACTCAACCTCGGCCCAGGTCCTGAAGTGACCATGAACAAATCGGAAGCGGATGCGATGTTCAAGAGATACTTCGACGCTCGACGAATTGTGCACGAATGATCGTGTCAACTTGTAGAGTCTTAGGCGTATTTTCAACGTTGAGATGGATCAACTTGAATTGACTCGTCAACGCATAGTTTTGAGTGGCAAAGCGCAGGATGCGATCGATTTGCTCTCCTACCTCTGGCTCTGGCTCAGAGACGGAATCACCAATCCTTGTGCCATCTTGCGGCGCTGAGACAATGGGCAAATCACGCCCTCGGTGAGTTGCTACCAAATTCGGAGGGTACTGCCACCAAAGTTGGTGCATTCGACCAGAGATGGTTCATAGGATATGCCGGGGCCGACAGGCCCCGTCATATCCGATACCGATTTCCGATCTCCGAAACATTGTAGTCCACACAAAAAAGATGGAGCTAGTGCAAGCGTACGAGGAGAAATTGGCCCAGCAAGATGTGAAGCGGCTTACATGTGAGGCAATGGCAGCGAAGAGGTTTCCCCTGTGCTACAGTACCCTAAATCTAGTCGAGAAGACTCTCTACTTTCTACTCTGTATTTGTGGCCTGTCGTTGTGTGGGTTCCAGAGTGCGTGAAGCCTTCTCGAAAGCCATTTTGTGTCGTCCAAGGATGTACATGCTCCCCGCGACTGCGAGAGTACAAGCAGCGAGTGGTGGAGGAGGTGGACACGAAGTGTCATCTTCTCTACATCAAATACCAGTGCACGGGAGACTCTAAAACTTCGTTCTCAACTGTTAGTCCCTCGTACTTGCAGCGACAGGCACAGCTGCTTTTGCACTTCTGCTACGTGATAACTAAGAAGTATGGACTTTTAAAGCATGTTATGGAGCTAGTTCAGGAGGGCATGCTGTCTTTTCATGGACTATCAAGCACGGTGAGCAACCTCAAGAGGCGTCGTGAAAAACGTTATTACAAGTTCTTGGATCTGTTTGTAGATGAAGTGCGCAAGAACCAGCTTTTGAGCTCTTCGTACTTAGCGCCATCACCGCCCACACCGGCACAATACTGTGCTAAGCAAAATCCCGTTGGAACTGAAACAATGTCGGCGGCTTGGCTTCAGGGATCTCGCATTTCCAGTTCGTTGTGTGAGCAACTGATGCGGAGTCTCAAAGTGAAAAAAGCGCTACGGGTCGATCACTCTGTAAAGTTTTGTAAGAAATTGCAAATTTGGACTGGGGAACAGGCAAGAGAGAGAGAGAGAGAGAGAGAGAGAGAGAGCATGACGGACGCCAAAATGCTGCTGCTGCTTCAAAATGAAGTAGGACAAATTATTGGCCGCAGGTTGACCCGGTCGGAGAACAATGATGAAACTCGCGAGTTACTCGAGCACGTAAAGAGCTCGTTTCCTGAAGATGGGCGAGGAGAGCTATATCATCCGTGACAATGCAAACTCGATTCGCGGCATGGTAAGCGATGTGTTTGGAGCTGCCGTGAGCGTCCGCCAGGATCCATTTCATGTCGTTCAGATATTTACTGAGAAAGTCAAAGGCAGACGACTAAGAGAGTAGTGGCAAAGAGACTGCACGAAGCACTTTACACTGTCGATGAACACCTGCGGGTGCCAGCTGAAATGGCTGCTAAAGTTCAGGTAGCGCTAAGTGGAATTTCGTCTCATGATATAAATTGCACCATGCAAGAGTGGAGAGGCAGTCTGAGCAGCAACCTCGAACAAATTCAGCGAGGCGATCTCTACGTGAAGACAACACGTACCAAGAAGGTGGCGGAAACAGCGTTCGGGTGCTGTCTACCAGTCAGTTGGAAGGATTTCACTCCGCATTGAAAACCTCCTCGCCCGGTCTGTATCCGCCGAAGTGGAGCTTTGAGTTCTGGATGTGTTTATCTCGCGACATAATCTCACGATCGGCTCGAACTACGGCCGCAATCCACCACTACAGCACTCTGATATTGTTACACTTGCTCAGACGGCAAGCTGGTGCCGCGGCATAATACCAGAATCACCACAACTCGAATTCGTGTCAAGGCTGCTGTTATCTCCGCTGCCGGTGCCGAAGTATCGCTCTGTCACCTACCACGATTTTGGATTTGAGAAGTGGGGTCAACTGTTTGCTATAGCGCGCGTAGATACGGGAGCATTGGAATTGAATTTACACCACGCCCAACAGCACGGCAGCACGATTAAAGAACTCCTGTCGAAGCAAGCTGTATTTGCCAACACCAGCTGCCTTCCAAAGTCGGCCTTCTTCAACACACTTTGCCTCACCGAGTTCGACTATGAAGCCGCCGCTGGGTTTTCATCAGAGGAGCTCACCTTGTTGCGGCAACTGCGATCAGAGCAGGCAAACTCTGGACGAATTTGGACGGATTGTGCCTTAGTCACGACGGTCATGTTCAACATCGTAGCGACATCCAATTCCAACAAGCGCCTGAAACTTAGGCGACGCAGCTATGCCACAATTGCATCAAAATTCGAAGCGTTCGCGAAGCTCAAGACGGGGAAATCGAGATCCACAACAGGGCCTCGATTATTCCGCTATCAGTATCCAGATCCCGTCTCAAATGCCCTCAGTGGGCACGAGCAAGCGTTCCAGATCGATCTGTTTAACGCCCTTCGACAGATGCATAACCTTCGCAAGAAACGTCAAGTTTTCGTCAGAGTGTATGACTTTGCGTCCTGTGTATGTCAAGGTATTCACCAGCGATCATCGGAAGACCTGCTCTCCAGATGGGAAAATCTAAAGCGTGCATCCAACAGAGGTGCCTCCCTGAAAATCAAGCTCAAAATCCCACCTGAGATGTTGCCAAGCGTGCGTGCAACGCTACGTAAAGCTAAAGTGCCTGTGCCGTCGTGCACCGAGATTGCTCACCCAGGAGTCCGTACCGAAAACACTACCAGAACGTCGATGATCCCAATGCAACTCCATTCAGACGATACCGTGTCGTCATCACCTCGCCCGAGTCCATCGCAGTCACCAGGAGAAACCTCACCCTGCCTCAGCGACGATCTCGTCATTTTTGCAAACACTGAGAGCGTTCTAACTCATGCTTCAACAAGGCCACTTCACTCGCCCCCGCCCGCATTCATTTCGGAAGAAAATATTGCCAGACTTCGGGCGCTTGAAGCCGGCCTGCCTAACGGAAGTGGCAAGTGGAATGCCATCTACGACGCGTATTTAAAGCTGTATCCAGACCCAGGTTCACATATCTCCATGAAAGCACTGCGATGCCGGCTTAAATCCTCGAAGCCACGATCAAAACGTACTCAAGATCTACCTGAGCAGCCTTCGGCCGCTGGAACACCGGCGCTCAAGCGCAAGAGAACATCGTGTGAAAGCTGTTGGCGACGCAAAAAGCAATGCGGAGACCTAAGTGAAAACCCGTACTGCACAAATGCTAGCAAACAGAAAGATCAGACGTGTTTATCACATTACTATCCAGCATAATAGAGCTCTCGTGTTCATTGTTCGTACTTCGTGTGGCTGCACCAGCATAGAAACTCTCTTTGTGGGGCGACATGCTCGCTAGATGGCGCTTGGCGTGTTGGCGGTCGCCCAGCGCGTCACCCTAAGCAGCTTTCTTTGTGAGCCGAATACGGGGCTGTGCGGGACAATTGGTCGGGACAAGATGTGGTGAGAAATGGTCAGATGTGGTCAGATGTGGTCAGAAGTGGTGCACTTGGTCGCGGGACAGCCCCAGTAAAACGTAAAAACCCGAGCAGAGATTGGAGAAAAACTCTTACAGATTTCGAGAAGCGTTGGCTCTGTTAGCGACTGTAGCCCATGTGAGTCGAAAGGCCTGGAAGTATTTACTAGTGGAGCATTGCGGAGTGGATCTGGGCCAAGAAGGAGAGACTCAACATGAGCGTGGCATTCCAGCCCACTTTTTACTGCTAATAGACCCAGATGACGACTTGAGAAGGAGTGGAGAACACCACCAAGGACGGGACTTGGTACGCTTGTGTCACTACAATCACAGAACGCAACCTTCTCAAGAATATGTGCAAGTGCCGGCGAAGATTGCCGCACTGAATATGAACCTATGAAGAGGAGGCAGTTCTGGAGTGGATGTCGTCCTTCCTGTGCAAGTTTTGTTTACCCGAGCATGGGCATTTCCCTAGATGAAAGCCCAAAGATCTTGGAAAATATATATTGGAAGCGGAACGACTGATCCGAGCCATGTGGCAGTGTGTAGAGCGGCAAGTCGTTGCATCAGGGACACTGCGATGTCCGTTTGTGCTAGAGTCTACAGCTGCAGATTTGGAAGCGCTCGCGGGTGTTCCGAAGCTGGCCGATGCGGTTGAAAGTGTTCTCGATCAGAACCTTTGGCTTTCGGAAGGGTCGAAGACGGATAGTCAGCTTTCAAACCAGCTGACTCAAATTGGATCGTTGGAGTTAAACTGGAAGAACGCGCTGGAATCAGAACCGTTTGAATCGATGATCACAGCGTTGATTGTAAACCAAACGACTAGCAATCTCACGCTAAAGCTGTTTAACGCAGAGGACAGTGAGCTCTGGTGGAGATGGATCGCTTATGGGTTGTTCTGTAGGCGCGCCCACCAGTCATTACTAAACCCTCTCACAGTCACCCATGTGCAAAGCTTATCTGTGCACGATATGGAGGAGTTTAGTCTGTGATAAATTCTGACTGTCCGGATACTATAGTGGATTGGCGACTGCGGCCTCCAAGTCGTGACGCTATTCTGAAAGCCAATGCTCCAATTCGAAGGGAGCACGACGAAGATTTTGAGATTGCAGAAGATTCTAACCCCTAACCTTTCCGATCCGACATCGGCTTGGACTCTTGGTGACGACACTACCGCTAAATGGGTCGATGCCGTTGTCCCAGGCTTCAGCCGTTGCGAAGTACAGTATCGAGATTTGGAATCCCTACCTGAAACAACGACTGCAGGCTCCTGCGGTTTGACGCCGCTCACAATCGCATTCGACAACGTAAAAGGATCCATTTCTGATGGGCTGCCGCTCTTCTTGTCCGCAGTAGGATCGCCATTGAAATCACTGACGCTCGCTGGCCCGAGGGATGGCATTGAAGAGAGCACAATACTTGCAAGTTGTCCTAACTACAGGAGCTTTCTCTCTGTGGCGTCTCTCTGTGGCGGGCTAGTGAACGCCTACATTGATTTACGTGATTTCACTCCAAGCTCGGAGACGCCATTGAGGAGCATTCATTGGCACGACGAGATTGCCCTGTCTATCGAGCTTATCGACGTGACCAACCCCTTGCCAAATGCGTGCGCCGGCTGCGTGTTCGCCTCGACAAACGGTGGGGCGTATGGTGGGTTGAGCAGGGAGAATATGACCCACCCAATTTCTCAGACGAAGTGAGTGCGCTGTTGAGGATGCTGGAAATAAATCGCGCTTTGGAGTTCTTTGAGGTCTTGTTCTCGCCACGGCATGGAGCTCATCTTGAAACTTTCAAGAGGCAATGCCGCAAACCTGAGATCCGAATACCGAAAGCATGACCAATTATGTGCATGTGGTTTCTTGGGCTGAAGGCGAATTCAATAGTGAGTGCATTAGAGGTTTAAGGTTGGGGTGGTTACAACTGCTGCTGCTCTAGTCGTTGGCAACCGCTCTAGCGGTTGCTCTCTGCGGTTGTTTCTGGAGGTGTTTCAAGTCTGGGAATGTTTCTGCGCCACACTGCCCCCGAAGACTTGACTACACCTGATTGTCCTGTGGGATGGTTTTCAAGTGTTTCTTGATGCCGTTGTCGCTGCAGTTGTCCACGTATGCTGTCACCAATTCTGCCGCTGCTTTGTAGATGCTGTCGAATGCTTCCCACGAATCTTCAGTGTCTTCTAAGCCTTTCCAGCTTACTAGCAACTCCCATTCCTTGGTCCGGCGATTGTATCTTCCATTGTATACTGCTCGAACACCAAGGTTGATACCCTGAAGTGCGACGTGATGCTTTAGTTCTTCTGTCACCTCGAGCATGCTGTCTGCGTAGTGTTTCAGTCTTATGGCGTGCACGTCGAAGTTTTCACCCGTAAGCAAATGCTCAATCATGAAGCTGGTCGGGAGTTCTTCGACGATTCGAAAGGGCCCCACCCATCGAACCATCAGCTTCTGGCCTGACATTCGCGGGTCTGCCCTTGACCAAAGCACAAAATCTCCGACGGAGAAGGTGCATTCTCGGCCCTTCTTCGCTGCTTGTTGTTGGAGACGTCGGCGCTCTTTTGCATCTACTACGTCTGCGTGCAGCTCTTGAAGGCTCGAACGAAGAGCTTCAAGTTGGGCAGCGGAGGAGTCTGTAGACCCTTGAACAACTTCAAATGCTCCTGCTCGTGGACTGGGTTTCAAAATCACGTTGATCACCGGGTCACGTTGTAGTCCAGCGAAAACTTTCATGGGAGATTTTCCCATGAGCGATCGAACTGGGGTTTGATTGAGATTTGATTGCACGACAGGCAACAAAAACTCCCAGTTCCTCGAGTCCAGTTGAAACTCGAGCAGCAATACGCGAACGACTTGGAGGATATCCCGATTGACTCTCTCTGCAGTTCCATTGAGCCATGGAGTGTATACCGGTACAAAGCGCTGCTGCGATCCCAGTCTGCTCTTTAGATCCTCCATGAGCGTGTTGCGGAAGTGAGATCCATTATCCGAGACCCACATCTCGGGTAAACCAAATCTCTTGTACCAGTCTAGGACTGCAGATGCTGCCACTAAACCGTTTGCACTCTCGCATGCTACTAGCTCACAGTAGTGTGACAGATCATCTTTAAGTACAAGCAAATATTGCGCGGCCCCGTAACTTTTACCCATATACAAGAAATCCATGTGGAGAAGTTCGTTGCGCCTGGTAGCTGCGTGCGTGCTGTTCCATGGACGTTGAAGCAGCTTTCCTCCTTTCACATGCTTACAGAGCAAGCACTGTGATACGAAATTTTCCACACGAATCCGCACATTATCGATCACAAATTCATCCTCGAGTAGTTGCAGTATAGCGTCTACTCCACGGTGAGCTCGAGTTCCGCAGTGAGCCGTGATCATCACTCGTAAGATCAGGTTTTCATCGCTTGATGGCAGCCAAATTTTACCTGCTGCTGTCCATACGCCTTGTTCGTTCACTGCAAACTCTGCGCTTGGGGTTTCGGCTGCATGCTGGGCTTTCTTGATTGCTTCGAGAGTTGGCCATTCGAATGCTTCGTCTTGAAGCGGTCTGAGTCTGGATAAGGTGGTTTGGCTCTGTACTCGAGCTGCTTTTACCTGCACGACAGTGTTTTCCTGCGCGGATCCAGTCGGCAACCATCTTGAGACGATGTCGGCCCACAAATTTCGCTCGTCATCAATATGTTCTATCGTGTATCTTAAACACGACATACGCAGCGCCCATCTAAGTAGTTTTCCCCGCGTGTGTTTCTTGACATCCTCCGATGGAGAGAATATTTGGATTAGGTTTGAATGATCGCAAAATGCCTTGAACCCTCCTTCTCTCTCCAAAATATAGTCGAGCGAGATGCAGGCTCTAATCACTGGGTAGGCCTCTTTCTCTACTACAGACCAGTGAATTTGTGCTCCTCGGAAGACGCCACCCTGACAGATGAGTAGTTCGTGCTCCTGATCTTCAACAGCGGTATCCTGGTTCCATTTGCGTACTTGGGTCAGGATTATTGACCAGCCATAGTCACTGGCATCGGTCAACAACCAAATTGTGGCCTCGTCTTCAGGAAAATAGAGCTTAGCGGAAGCTGCGATGCTTTGCAGCGCTTGTGAGTATGCTGTTCTTTCACTGTCACTCCAAGTCAGAGATACTGCTTTAGCTGAGTATTTGTTCCTGCTGCGATTTTCCAAGGCGCTATTCAACTTAGACTGCATCGGCTCAAATACTCGAGCGAAGTCCACGATACTATCGCGAACCCAATTACAGGCGCATAGAAATCGTTGTAGGTTGGCTGCTGTTTGCGGTAGCGGTAGCGATACCAAAGCTGACAGACGCTCTGGGTCTTGACGAACGCCTTGTCCGTCAATAATTCGGCCGCACCAGGATACTTCAAACGCCATGAGGACGCTCTTCTTTGCGTTGAGTTTCAAGCGGTACTTGGCGGTTAGCTCGTAAAACATCCTAAGGTTGGCCAGAAACTCTTCTTCCGTTCTGCCGTAGATTATGATGTCGTCGATCCAAATGAGAGCACCCTTGTACAATAGCACCCTGTAGACCGTCTGCATTTGGTTCTGGAAGTGCAGTGGAGAATCCGTTGCACCCTGCGGTACCCGCGTTGGTGTGTAAACTCCATCCTGAGTCATAAAGTTGAACATTTCTTGGCATTCTTCGGCAAGCATTATCTGCCAGAAGCCTTTAAACATATCAAACTTTGCAATGAATTTGACACCGGCAACAAACTTCAGGATGATCGAAAAGTGTGGCATCGTCCCAGCGATAGGTACTGTCTTGCTGTTCACCTTGATGTAGTTGTTGGTCACGCGGAATTCATCTTTGCTATCTCCTTTCTGTACAGGCACAGCGTTGGAGGCCCATTTGCTGAGGTTGTTCTTCCTTACGAATCCATATTTTAGCAACTGAGCGACGTGCTCATCGAGAAATTTTAGCTGGGCTGGGGGTATCTGCGCGGTTTGCAGCGTACCGGTTCCTCTCCTTTCTTCAAGGTTACTACGAGTGGCTCCACCAGCGCTGGTTCATCCGGCCCGATCTTGGTTCTCCACAGCCGTTTAAACTCCCTGCTAAGCTTGATAACATCATCCCGAAACTCCGTGTACTGGTCATCTTTCAGCACTGCGCTGACTTCTGCACACATGCGTTCGAGCTCTTGCTCGATCTCCTCGTCGACTATTGCTCCAACTTCGGGCTCATCAGGTAAGTCATCGTGGTTGAGCTCAATGCTAGTATTGGCTAACTGTTCAAATGCCCGCTTGACATCGATACCTAGGCGCTTCATCACCGTTTTGCTCAGCAAGAACTGCTTCTCGTCCTCGACTATCAGACAGTCCAGCTTGTACAGATTGACTGGGCCTGCCGACATTCTGATCTGCACGTCGATCTGGGTGCCTGTTTGACACATGGTAATTTTGCCGCTGAGCCCTTCTACTGGTTCTGGAGCTGGCAGCTTCTTAACCTCAAGCGTATGTGGTGAAGCGCTTTCCCGGAAATGGGGCGATATGGGAGCCCAGCGTGCTGGAGCCGGACTCAGATCCCCGGATCAGACATGGGTACATCGCGGAAACACTGGATCCAGACGTGGGCAGCCCGGATCTGCAACCAAGGCCGTTCCAGACGTGGATCTGGCACACCAGAGGACTGATCAAGCGACAACATCCAGCGGCAGGTATAGAAATGGTGCAGACGATAGGTTTTGGGATGGGATCTCCAATGGATCCACTCATAATTTGCTTAATACAGAGTCGAATTTGCCTTGTACACCACAAGTGCCCTTCTTAGCGCATAAGACTACGGGATCTACATTGGCCCAGTCCAGCTACGTCGGGATCACCGCGGATCAAGCAGCGCTCGGGTGATCTGGATAATATATTGACCAGATCCACTCGCAGTCTAGATCCACAAGTATCAAGTGCAGATCCAAGGTCTACTGGAGTTACTACTTGGCCAGGACGACCGATCGACCCCCCAAGATCACGCTATTGGAAGCGTTCAAGTACGGAAAAGGAAGACCACACACCCCTCAAGGCAACCCTCCACCTGGATCCAAGATCCAGGCCCCAGATCCAAGTAGATCCAAGCGATTACTGGTCTGGCAAATATTCAAGGACGCAGAGTGAAGATTCCCGCGCTGCTCCTGACCTCCCACGTCCCGCCAAGACGTTCGATCTTGACAGATCAAGCATCCTCGAAGCACCTGAAGAGCAGATCCAGCCCGCCGACGGGTACACAAGGTGAGCACACTTCAGCATCCCCACGGATATCGGAGGACCCCTCCGTTAGTCGGTGTCTGGGCGCAGTGGAAGCGAATTTTGATAAATCCCGCTACACCACAATGGTGCGCGTGCCCGGATCTTTGGGTGACTCGGGATTTCACCGTGAGTCCCCAGAAGATGCAAAAATCAAGGTAGAACCGGGAGATCAAGCGTCATCGGAGCATGGATCGACGACGACGCCGCTGAATCAAGCAAGATCCACGGATCAACAGAGCCCTGGGAGGAGTTCTGTTGACGGAAACGAGGCAGATCCAAACCTGGATCTGGAAGAAAAACCTCAAGTTCCTCCCCAGGTCCCTTCGGGGACCCCGCGGATCTCGATACGCATCGAGATCCGCTGAGTGAAGCCGGTAAGGTTAAACCTGACCCGACTACACTCACAAACCAACCAACGTCCAGATCCACCGTGAAAAAGAAGAAGATCAAGTCGACACGCAAGAAACTGAAGGCTCCGGAGTCGGAGACCGAAGATCGAGGTGGATCAACCGGGATCTGGACGGAAGACTTGCTGGAAAGAGCGTATCACCAGAAGGAGTTGAATAAATTCCTGCTGCTGGATCCAGTCATGCGGATCATTCAACCGAAGCAGATCGGGGCTCTAAAGGTCCCGTGACCGCTCCTCAAGCCGTATCCAACAAGCTGGCGATGGCAAAGGGCCTCCTCCAACTGCTGAAGGAAGCGGATCTAACGGCGGGATACTTCGATGCCGACGATCTGTTCGATCAAGATCCAACAGTGATCCAACAGTCAACGTTAGATCTGTTCGACAGACTGAAGATCCTGGTCGGAGAGAGACACCCGAAGACGGATCCGACCAGTTCTCTGCGGATTGACGCGCCGGAATATCGCACTTCGTCTTCAGACTACGCATCGGCGACGTCTGAGATGGGATCCGACAGTTCGATCCCACCACGACGTATGTCACTCGGCCCGTCGGGTGCAGCGTCATTGGCTGCTCAGGCTAAAGTCCTACAGCATGATCAACGAGGATCAAGCGACGTAAAGACAGAAACTCGGACGGATCGCAACCCCATTAGGCTGGATCCAACTGGATCCACTAGTGGTTTGGAGACATACTTCCAAACCGCCATGCGTCGATTTCTCCTAGAGCAACAAGCTGCAGTGACACCAAAAGTGACTATGTCCAAGGTAGATCCCGGATCACGGGACGTGGAGATGTAAACCGTTGATTCAAACAGCGGTGGAGAATACGATCCAGATGACTTGGATCTACCAGGAATGGCTCCAGCGGCTGTAGCCATCACGACGACCGGATCCGGGACACCCGTGATGCAGAGAGTGAGGATCTCCGCGATCTCGGACCTCAAGGAGTTTACAGGCAAAGATCAAGACGAAGATCGAGCATCGGCATGGATCAGCAAAGTTAGATCCGCCCTACAGCGAGATCAAGCACCAGATGAAGAGAAGTGTCTGGTTTTAGGCAATTTGCTGACTGGATCCGCTAGGAACTGGTATCGCCAACTAGGTAGAACCACCCGGAACAACTGGAGTGATCTACTTCGAAGCTTCCAGATACGATACTGTGGATGGGGGTCTCGGTAGCGAGGCAATATTATCACGCCCGAAAAAGGCCGATGAATCACCCCTGGAGTATTTGGATCGCCTCAATGTAGCAGTCATGCGCGCGAAATTGAAGATCAAGGACGGATCAGCGAAGGATCGCAAGGAACATGTGGAGCATTTCATTGAAACTCTGGGAGATCCGGATCTCGCAGATCAATTAACTCTACTACGCCTGACAGACGCTGAAGATCTGGAAGAAGTGCTCCATGCGCGGGATAGATCCAAGAGACGTCAGAAAAAGCCTACAGCGGGATCGAGCAAGTCGCGCCCGAAGCAGACGACATCCGCTCCAGTGGTACCAACAGCCCCAGCCAAGAGAGCGGTTAGAGCAGTCCAGATCCAGAATTATGATTCGGAATCTGGATCTGGATCCGATGGATCCGACTGCGAAAGAGATCTACGCCGAATTTATCTGGCAGCTGAGGGACCGGGTGAAGTCACTAGTGGTGGATCCACCCCTGATACCACGCAAGAACGTCCGATCCAACCGGATCCAGATCCGCAAAGGAAAAAAATTGGATCTCCGAAGAAGGACAAGGGAGCAGATCGTTATCGGTGTTCGCACTGTGGATCCGTGAAGCATTCGGATCTAGGATGTTGGAGACGTCTAACGTGCCAGAAGTGTGGCAAGAAGGGTCATCCATCGGATCGCTGCCTGTTTGTATGCCGAGGATGCGGGGAGCTACACGATGTTGGATCCTGCCCCATGGAGGAGTTTTACAACCAGATCCGCCAGTGGTATAACCCGACTAAGCATGCAGGCCTGCTACCTGACATCGCGGAGAAGATGTTAAACTAGGACGCTCGCCAGGTTGGAAACTGGTACGAGCCGAGCGTTCTAAGTATTGCATCTATGCATTTGTGAATGGGAAGTCGGTAGATCCACGTAATGGCGTACGAGATCCACGCGATAATACATGTGATCTGCACGTGAGAAGTATTGCTGCTGTGTCAAGTCTACGCCCTGCGGACGAATTCGCGAGATCCAACCCGCAAATGGTGATGGACCTTGATCAAGATGAGCCGAAGGGCTACTGGAAGCAGAATACACCGGATCGGTGGTTTACTCCCGGGGATGAAGATATTTATCCCGAAGATCCAGGATCCCGACGGGTGAATGCATGCGGATCCAACCCGGGATCTACGGATCTGTTACCAGGAGAGTCACGCGGATATTGGAAACGTCATGCACCTGGTAAATGGTTCCGACAAGCTAAGATCACAGGCAAGATCAACAATGAAAAAGCGATCTTGCTGCTAGATAGTGGCGCCGAGGTGTCCATTGTGGATACCGCCTTTGCTCGTAAGGTTGGTTGCTACATCGATATAAGCCAGAGTCAAGACTGTGTGGGAATTGGCGAAAATGTGTACCGAACGGAAGGAAGAACCAGGATCAAGATCACGTTGGCGGGGTATTTGGTATATTTCTTCGACATCTGGGTAGGTGATCTAACTGGACAGGAGGCGATCCTAGGCATGGACTTCATGGTTCCGGCAGGGATCCGCTTGGATCTGGCCGTTGGGTCCGTTTGTTTGCCCGACGAAGTCAAGATCCAGCTCAGTGGGCGCCGTCAGCTCTATAGCGACAAGGCGAGACAACTGAAGGTGGAGCGAAATGTGTGGATCGAGGTGGGAGAGTCGATCGAGCTACCTATGCGTTTGAAGACACGAGATCACGAGAAACTGTGGCTCACCCGTGGTGATCGCTGGGTACCCACGATCGAGGACGGTCCAGGTAGGACACAGTATTTGCGGGTGACCAACGTGAGTGAGAAGCGAGCAGTGATCAGTCACCACACGCAAGTAGGTATGTGGTTAGCCGAAGGTCGAGTTCCACGAGCACCAGGATTCATCTCGGTCGGATCCAGGCGTTATGAGGAGTGGCAGAATCTTGCAATGGAAGCAACGGTGGAATTTCCACCTGAAGAGCCCGAGATCGACTCGGAGCCCGCGGTCGAACGTCCAACTTATCCGACTCCACGCAGGATACTTCAGCGGAAGCAGATCCATGCGGGATCAGATCACCAAGCCAATTCAACCCACCATCTCCAGAGGGATTTTGAACACCCCGCTAAGGAGGTCTGCAGGGCTCTGGCAACTCAGCAAATTGGTGACACCAGTACCCCAGATCCTGTTGTTACGGACGAACTGCTTGTCGGATCGAGCGGCAGTATTGAGACCTCGACGGAAGCGCAGCCGGAGTCGGATCTTCGGTCATCGATCAAAGATCTAGCAGAAGGAGGCCGGGGGCAAGTTACTGGACAGCCCGGAGGAGCTGATCCTGACCGGAAGCCGTTGGATCCAACTACGATACCATTGAATCCCCTGCCGGGAGGTCTGGATCCGAGTCTTTAGATCCGGATCCGGAAGGAGATGACCAAGTGTGCTATCACGAAGGGGGCGATCTGAACGTGGAAGATGTGAAAGATCAGTTAGCGGTGCTCCCGGAAGTAGTTTCGACCACCGATGAGGTGGCGATTGAGGATCTTCAGGTGGGAGATCCTCTGATCAACACCCAGAGGAGATCGATCGGCTTCGAAGGTTGATCTGGAGGAAGAAACCCTGCTGATCGGAAAAGGGAATGCATTGCCGCCGGCCGCAAAAGGGGCGATCTGTGATATCGACGTGGGCAATGCTAGACCCGTAGCTCAGAGAGTGCGAAAGGTAGCTCCCCGGTTCAGAGACGAATTAGCGGAACTGATCAAGGGACTGCTGGCTGCTAAGATCATCCAACTGTCGAGATCACCATGGGCCTCCCCGATCGTCGTGATAATCAAGAAGAATGGCGTTGATATTCGTCTGTGTATTGACTATAGGTTGGTGAACAGCTTGACTAGGCTGATGGTGTACCCAATGCCACTGATCAATGATCTGCTAGAAGATCTGGACAAAGTACTATGGTATTGCTCGCTCGACATGGCTAGCGGTTTCTGGGTGGTGTCGATGACGGATCGAGCTCGATTGATCTCGGCATTTATCACGCCATTCGGGCTGTTTGAGTGGCTGCGTATGCCGTTTGGATTAAAAATGCTCCTCAGATCTATCAACGTCTGCTGGATAACGCACTGTATGGATTCTTGCGGATCTCGAAGTCAGGATCCACGGATCAACCAACAGATCTATTCCTGGAAGGAGAACATGAAGATCCGCACAAACCATCAGTCCTGGGACGCAGATCCTACATCGACGACATCCTCGTGACGGCGAAATCGTGGGATCAATTGTGTGATCGCGTGGAGAGCCTGCTAGAAACCTGTGATGAATGGAATTTATCTGTCAGCGTAACGAAGAGTTTTTGGGCTTGCGGCAGGTGGATTACGTGGGACATCGAGTCTCTGACCAAGGACTGGAGGCGAATCCAAAGGATCTGTCGACTTTAGTAGATCTGCCTTTCCCGGGATCACTGAGATCCATGCAATCGTTCCTGGGTAGCTTGAATTATTACAGCCGATACAAGGAGGACTATGCCGTCTACGCCTCGATCCTATACGAACTGAGGGAAGTGGACTTCGCAGAGTTGGAAAAGGACGGCCTCCGGGAGCGGATCCAAGCGGTAGCTGATGGAGCGGCTGTAGATCGACATGTGGAGACGGGAGATCCGGATCCAGACGTGCTGGATCCATCAAGATCAGGAGGTAAATGGGTCAGATCATGGCGCGCATGTGATGCTTTGAAGCAGAAACTTGCGACAGCTCCCATCTTACGACACTTCGCCCCGGATCTAACTCCGGTGGTGATCGTTTATGCTAGTGACTGGGCGATCTCGACGGTATTAGCGCAGGAACATGATGAAAGGCTGGATCCGGTTTTATTCACCAGTCGTACACTGAAATCCAACGAGATCAACTACAATGTGGTGGAGAAGGAGATACTAGCACTGCTCCGGATGCTGGATCTAGGATACAACATGCTGGCGGGACGTGAGATCAAGATCCTGACCCGACACTCTACACTGGCATGGCTGTTTAGATCTGCCGGTCTCCAGGGACGTCTGGGACAATGGGCTGCCCTGCTGTCGCCGTGGACGCTTGAGATCACGAGATCTACCAAGGGAGAAGATGAGATCCTGGGTGTATTGGCTGCCAGCATTACCCCTAGATCCAAAGTGGACGAGGCACTGACTGCCATAGCCCCCGAAAGGAGCCCAAACGCAAGATCCAAGCTCCAATCCCAGTGATCCAGGCCGAAGAGGCCCTGTTTGTAGTGAGTTTCGATGGATCTGCCCGGATCAAAAGGTGGAGGCGCGTACAGCGCGATCTTGTGGTAGTTACCCGAATGGAACATAGTGAAGGCCAGATCCGTGTATGCAGAAGGCCTTACAGTCAACCAAGCTGAGTATAGTGGATTGATCTTGGCATTAGGATTACTCAACGGTCTGGATCCGACTCGGTTGGTGATTTGCGGCGACTCCAACCTGGTGGTCCGTCAGGTGCGAGGCGAGATCGATTGCAAGGCCCCAGGACTGACTTTGTTGAAGCAGAAGGTATTGGATCTGCTACGGATCTGGCCGAATCACGAGTTGGTGCACGTCAAGCGAGATTGGAATGCTAGTGCAGATAACTTGGCGAGCGCAGCTCTTCAGCGACAAGAAGGCACAAAGGTACAAGGCGAAGCCGAGATCCAGGATCTGACTGCGCTCAATCGCCTGGATGAGATCCTGAAGCCCCAGATCGGAGATCCAGTGGCACGGATCTCGCCGGTCATGACTCGATCCAACGCCAGACGCAGATCCAACCCAACGGCCCTGCAGGAAAATTTGATCCAAGACTTGCGGATTGAACGGATCCGCCAGGCGCAGGACGAAGAGATGTGGATCCACAATCTCAAGAAATTTCTGAAAGGAGATCTAGCAGATCTGGCTCAAGAAGACGCGGCGGTGTGTAGGAAGATCTCAGCGGATTACGAAGTAGGTGAACGAGATTTGTTATTCTTTTGCCCTCTGGGTAAGGGATTTGATGCGGATCGAGATGGATTAATGAGGCTAGTAGTGCCAGAGACACTTTACGAAGATGTGTTGTCCCATTATCACACCAGTCTGGAGAGAGGGCATCAAGGGATCGGCCGAACTTACCAGCGGATCCGGAAATATTTCCACTGGAGAGGTCTATATCGCAGCGTCCAAAGATTTGTGGGTGAGTGCGTCGACTGCGAGACCGGCAAAGGTAGGCCCACTATCCGTGGAGAGTCACCAGGGAATGTGAAGTGAATTACCCTTTCCAGATCGTGGCTATGGATCACATACCTTCCTTGCCCAAGTCTTACAAAGGCAACATTGAGTTGCTAATCTGGGTGGATCTGTTCTCGGGCTATGTAATTGCTAAAGCTAGCGCGTCCAGAACAGCACAAACGATCGCAGAGTCGTACGAAGAGTGCGTTTTCCGCAGGTTCGGGGCCAGCGAGATGATTCGACACGATAGCGAACCTGGGTTTATGTCCGACTTCTTCCGTGCATTTAACAAGATCTTGGGTCAGCGTCAGCGCGCCACGATGGACTACCGTCCGCAAGCGAACGGAACCGCCGAACGCATGGTTCAAACACTGACTAGATCACTGAAGATATATGTACAAGATGTGGATCAGCGAGATTGGGATGAATATGCCGAAAGATTAACTCATGCGATCAACACGGCGCATGATCGGATCCGCGGGGAAACACCTTTCTATCTGGTACATGGGTGGGACCCTAGATCCACCTTGGAGGCGATCGTCCCGGTGGGTAGTACCCAGATCCGAGATCGAGATCCACGAAGATGGAGATATCGGATCCAAAAATGGTATTCTCAAGCCAGGAGGCAAGTGAATGATAAGTTGCGCGAGGCGATCGAAGATCGAGCCGAAACACACAACGGAAATGCCAGATCACATGAGATCCAAGCCGGATCACGAGTCTGGCTGTATTTGGATCGCGTCAAGGAAGGATATGCCAAGAAGTTGGCCCATCAGTGGCATGGTCCCTTCCGAGTGGCTGAAAAAGTGAACGAATACTCGATGCGACTCGAGATCTCCGGCACGAGCTATGGTATATTCCCGATCGTACATGTATGTAAGCTGAAGAAAGTGAAGGACTATCCTGATCAACCCAAGATCCAGCTCCTGGTGGACGAACAGGATCGGCTGGATTTCGACGAAGCCCTACTACCGGAAGACAGCTGGATCCAAGATCTAGAGCCGAATGAATATGAAGTGGAACGGATCTCCGACGTGAGGACAGGCAGGCGAACACGATATGGCCGGATCATGCGAGAATTCTTAGTGCACTGGAAGGGATATGAAGATCCATCATGGATAGACGAAGCAGATCTGAATTGTGGCGCATTATTGCATGAGTTCCTTCGCGAACGCGCGGATCAGAACCGATTCGGTGTAATGCAGTCTCACGAGAAGGGGTAGCGGCTGGATCCAGCAGAACGAGTTGGTCATTCTGCTGGGAAGTTGGTTGAAGGGATCGGCAAGGTGGTTGCAGATCTGGAGGAAAGGGGATTGATGTGTGCATATTTGCATATGGATCCGAGCATAATAAGGTCAGGACAGCTCGGATCCAAGTGAAGTTGACCATGCAAGGAAAATGAAAGACCAGGATCCAGGTAGGGATAGGGAAAGCTAAGTGAGGAAAAAGGAGATTGGGAACGATTATGGATGAGTGGAGTGGAGAACTATCTACCGCTGGAAGGTGACGAGTGAGCTAGGGGACACAGTAGCTAGTGGTCAGAATTCACCGATCCACGAAGACGAAAGAAGAAAGAAGCTGGATCGAGACGGATCCGGTCAGAAAATGTCGAGATCAGCCGAGATCTGAAGGTACGATCGGCTTGCAGACCCGGATCCAGCCAGGATCCACTTGCAAAATTAACTTGCAGACCCGGATCCAGCAAAGACCCACACACCGGACCGGCCTACGGACCCAGATCACGTGCGGTAGCGTCAAAGCGAAAGGGTAGGCGTGCAACATCGCGCGCTGGGTGGTAAGCAGGGAGGTCCCGGTAATAATTGCGCCACGGATCCACCTCGTCACATTCAGCGAGAGCTTCGAGCAGATCCGTAGGCAGATCCCGGGCAGGTGGTCGAGCAGCACCAGCAACAGCAACTGGGCGAGCCAGCAGCCGCGCTGCGCGACCAGGATACCAAATGACACTCTCCTCAATCCTGGGGAAGTGTAGGAAGAATGGATCCAGCAAGATGTCGATGTCACACCAACCGTCGCGCGTTGCCACCAACAACAGCTTGATAAACTTGCCCCAACGCGGACCGGCGTGGGATCTGCGCTGCTTCCGTGTCGAATAGTATTGATCCAGTGCTGGATCTGCTTGACGCATTGCATTGGAAATGGGAAGATAGTGAGTTGACTCCCAGTAAGCCTGTCGATCCCGCTCCTCGTTGGCGAGATATAAGTCCACCGCGGTCGCGAGGCTAGTTTTCGCATGACGGTGGGCACGTAGATCAAAAGTCAGCGGTGGCTCGGAGTTCTCCAAAACCTCCCAAGGACGGGTCGCTAACAGCGTCGTCAGGTTGGTGGGGGTAATCAGATCCGCGCAGTACTGTTGGGTATGTACTGCGGGGGCCCGAGCAGGTTTCAAAGGGAAGATCCACCCTGGTCGCAGCGGAAATCTGCGAACCAGAGTCGAAGGGATCATGCCCGTAACCTGGATCCGGCTTAGGAGCCCCGAGTCCCACGGATCCACCTCGGCCGGGCTAAAGTACCGGGGGCGATCGAAGCCAGGAATGAACTCTTCATATGGAGCAAAAGGGTTGATCGGAAGAACAGGGGTTCCGGGGGTGATCGGCTAGGTGATCCACCAGGAGATCCAGGGGGCGATCCGCGAGGCGATCCACCCGGGGATCCATGGGGTGATCCACGCGGCGAACCATCTGAAGGCCCGGATACCGGGTGTTGGAGCGGTGATCCGCTGGTTGGAGATGCGGATCTCGCAGGATCTGCCGTCGGAACGTCGCTGGGACGGACCTCAGCCACGGCCTCATCCGCCCCGGTGGCGAGGCAGTCTTCCGCCGATGATCGGCGGATCTCCGCACGGGATCTAGCCTTCGCCATGAGGACCTGCTCGTCCAAATCGCTGCCCGCGTCGGGGCTGCCATGGTCGTAGGACCGTCATCACCAGTCAGATCCACCTCGACTTCAGTGGGCCCGCCTGATCCGCCTTGATCGTCGCCCGATCCGCCCCGATCGCCACCCGATTCGCCTTGATCACCGCCCGATCCGCCTTGGTTGTCATCCGATCCACCTTGGTTGTCATCCGATTCAACTTGATCATCGGCGATCTCGACGAGATCACCCTGGTCATCGTCAATCTCGCCGGATCCGCCACCCAGCTCGTCTGATCTACCGTGATCACCGGAACTCAGGTCGCCCTCGCGGTTCTGGATGACAGATCCAGCGTCACTTTCCGGCGAGGAAGGTCGAGGGATCTTGGGTGAGGGTCCCGCCGCTGCCGCCAGAGCACGAGGACGCTTGGCCCCGAGGCAGGTCCCAGCCAACGAGACGATCCCGGATAAGTGCCGAAGCAGGGTATCTCGTTCGGCAGTGACGGACGCCAAATCGTTGACAGCACAAGAGTGACGAGACTGAATTCGCGCGACGTCCCGTGTCAAGGACCTGACGGAGTTGTTGGCTTCAGTGACGGAGCTGTCAGCGTCAGTAAGGGCCCGACCTACGGGGAATGGAGATCAGAGTTAGTATGGTACGGTAAGAGGGGATCGGTAGCAAGACAGACGCTTACGCAGGCGAGCAATCTCCGATTGAGAGCCATCACGCACTTGGGTGGCAGTATCCCGCTCAGATCTAGCTTGATCCAGCTCCTGTCGGGTCTGCTGAAGTGAGATCACGAGGGCGTCGTAAAGCAAGCGAAGCTGGGTGAGTTCGTGCGTCAGTCGGGAATTTTCCTGCTCAGCCGCATCCGCGACAGCGCAGGCAGCGACTAATTGAGCCCCGTCGCTCCTAGCATGATCCGGAGCCGTAGATCCCGCACCGGAAGTCAGAGATCTGAGGTGATCCAGGTTTGCCATCGCCGTGGCTTGAGCTACCAGAGCTTGATCACGATCACGTTCGGTGGTGTATATCTGAGACTGCAAGAGCCGCAGATCCGCCTCTGCGACGTCCAGATCTTCTTGGCAGCAGTTCCGATCGGCCGTGATCCTATTCAGACCCGCCTGGAGGTGGCCTCGATCCGCCACCACATCGTCGAGATCTACTCGGAGACGGTCGCGATCAGCCGTGATCCGGTCCAGATCTTGGTATAGGCGGTGGATCCGACGCCGGCTGACAGAGATCTCGGCATCTTGAGCGCGGATCTGGCTTTGGAGTGACTCGATCTCGAATGGGACGAAATCACGGCGCTCTGCCTCGCGCAGGCTCTCCATCAGCTCCAGCTCGCGGTGCAGACGACAGAGCTCATCTTGTTGATCGTCAAGGAGCTCCTCCAGACATGAGAGCTCCCATGTACGACGATCCAGCAAGGCTTCAGTATGGGACGAAGGGGTGCTGACGAATCCGCACGCGACTGCGAGGCATCGATCGGTGAAGCCACCTCTAACGGAGGCGCGAGGTTGGGAGGCACCGCAGGAGAGCCTTGCACATCGCCGTGGGGCGAGCCCGCGGAGTCTTGGCTGGGTTCCATGTGGAAGGAAGCCAGGAGATGAAGTGCGAGCGGTGCCTGACGTATTGTCGTTGTAGGGCAATAACCACAGGCAGGAGGCGGTTGTGGTGAAGCGCTTTCCCGGAAATGGGGCGATATGGGAGCCCAGCGTGCCGGAGCCGGACTCAGATCCCCGGATCAGACATGGGTACATCGCGGAAACACTGGATCCAGACGTGGGCAGCCCGGATCTGCAACCAAGGCCGTTCCAGACGTGGATCTGGCACACCAGAGGACTGATCAAGCGACAACATCCAGCGGCAGGTATAGAAATGGTGCAGACGATAGGTTTTGGGATGGGATCTCCAATGGATCCACTCATAATTTGCTTAATACAGAGTCGAATTTGCCTTGTACACCACAAGTGCCCTTCTTAGCGCATAAGACTACGGGATCTACATTGGCCCAGTCCAGCTACGTCGGGATCACCGCGGATCAAGCAGCGCTCGGGTGATCTGGATAATATATTGACCAGATCCACTCGCAGTCTAGATCCACAAGTATCAAGTGCAGATCCAAGGTCTACTGGAGTTACTACTTGGCCAGGACGACCGATCGACCCCCAAGATCACGCTATTGGAAGCGTTCAAGTACGGAAAAGGAGGACCACACACCCCTCAAGGCAACCCTCCACCTGGATCCAAGATCCAGGCCCCAGATCCAAGTAGATCCAAGCGATTACTGGTCTGGCAAATATTCAAGGACGCAGAGTGAAGATTCCCGCGCTGCTCCTGACCTCCCACGTCCCGCCAAGACGTTCGATCTTGACAGATCAAGCATCCTCGAAGCACCTGAAGAGCAGATCCAGCCCGCCGACGGGTACACAAGGTGAGCACACTTCAGCATCCCCACGGATATCGGAGGACCCCTCCGTTAGTCGGTGTCTGGGCGCAGTGGAAGCGGATTTTGATAAATCCCGCTACACCACACGTACGTCCCATCGCTTGAATCTGCGTGACTGCTGTAGCCGGAAGGATTGGCTTATCTGCTCCTGTGTCAGGACACATTGATAGCTCCACCACTCCATTGATCAGCACCGTGTAATCATCTTCGTCAGAAGCTTTGACGACCGGCTTGCGCTCTTCGCCATGTTCATGCTCGTGGTGGCGGCGAACGGCGGCACGTTTTACTTTCGTGGTCCTGGTTTTCTGCGATGTCCACGCAGTTTCCTTATCTTCTGCCGTGGCGGTCGGGCAATCTCTCATCCAGTGATCTCCTTGCAGTGTAAACACCCATCCCGTGGTGGTGGCTGTTTTGACGCTGGTGCGGCAGGCTTTGTCGAGGCCGGCTCAGTTGCGCTCGGTTTTGCTTTGCCCTCTTTTGTAGCATGAGCTGGCGCTCGCTTACTACTTGCTGTAGTTTCGGGTCTTCCACCCTTGCGAGTGCTTGGCCTGACAGCTGCCTCCGCGTCCTGCTTTCGGAATCTGTTGAAGAATAGCTGCTGCAGCTCAGCGCGCTCCAGGATCAACTTGTGCAGTAATTGATCGTTGGTCCTGATGTGTCGAAACTTTACTAGTTCCAGCATTCCTTTGATTTCGTCACGTAGCATGGGCGGTGCGAGGTTATCTACCAAAATCTTGGTCCGCTGCTTCATGCGTGCTATGTAGTTGTCGTCTGTCGGTGAACCTCGTCCTAGATGCTCCTGAAAACCATTGTCCTCAATAATTTTCTCGAACTGCCTGAAGTATCTAGACACTCTATCAGGCACGTCCTTGATCAACAAGTCCATTTTCAATTGCTGAGCCCAGTGCGGAGGGGTTAGCCAAGAAGTCGCGATTAGTCGTCTCGCATCTCTCCTTGACCTTGGTCATAATGTCGTCATCGGTAATGAGCTCTTCATCTTTGCCGATCTCGTACGTTGCCAAGAACTTCAACAACTCTGGATCTATGGCGTAGCGCACGCTTCGCACCACAACCTCGTAGTCCTCGCCCGTTGTTTCACACCGCTCCCGAATGTTCGTCTCGTACTGCGCTCGAGCCCTGCGCCACTTCACCAGTGAAGCTTGATCCCACTCCACTAGCTTTGGAGGCCCAATATACTCATATATGGGCTGTGGCACGGTCATCTCTGCGTCGCCGTCGCTTTCCAGCCGGAAGCGCGACATCCTTGATCACTCTTGATCTTCTTGACTATCGATTGCGAACTGCTCGCAACCACAGTATACTTTGTGGTTTCTTGGGCTGAAGGCGAATTCAATAGTGAGTGCATTAGAGGTTTAAGGTTGCGGTGGTTACAACTGCTGCTGCTCTAGTCGTTGGCAACCGCTCTAGCGGTTGCTCTCTGCGGTTGTTTCTGGAGGTGTTTCAAGTCTGGGAATGTTCCTGCGCCACAGTGCAGGATTGGACTCCAAAGTGTACTCTTGTATGGAAGATCGAAAAACAAAGAGAGAGAAAGTGATATAAGTTACGTGCTGAGCCATATTTTCGCGTTCGCAGCTTATAATGGAGCAATTTACTTCGGATTCGATGGCGTTGACGACGACAACGACGACGATTTTTTCTCCTAGACGTGCCCAAATCATTGAAGTTTTCCAAAACCTGGGTTCGATTTTGCGATCATTTATATTCGACAACCTTCAGCCTCACTGGAAACAGGAGCTGCTTAGGTATTGCTTGAGGATCACAGTGAAGCTACTCAAAACTTTCCAGATTATTTTTTGCGATCAACCAGTTCAATAAGTCCAGTGATGTCTTAGACGTCTGCATCGTATCCCTTGAAGTGATCAACTTCAGCCATACCGTTCTTGACCATCACGAGTGCATGTCAAAACGTGCGGCACGTGTGCTGGGGTGATCAGGTGCTACATGTACGTGTGTCACTATCGGCTGCATCGATGCAACCTTCAATCGTGCGCTTCATCCGTATTGCGTGGAAGAAATTCTCGAACCTCTTCGAGTTTTTGCGTGGCGGCGATTTGTTCTCGGTGCTCCGCCATATTGATCGAGTCGAGTGCTCAAGGGTTGACTGGACATGTGACGTACACAGGACTTTGTATTCGACGGTGGATGATGCCCGAGATAATCATGGGAAGCGATACGACGCCACTGCTGATATTTTCTGGTTCAGCGTGGTGTTTTCCGAATCGAGTACAAATCGATCCCCATACAGCAACGCCATTGCAAAAGTGACGACTGAGTTTGGAAAGAGACCGACAGAAACACCGTTGATGAAGATGGTTGCGGTTGGGAGAGCACAGATCGAGTTTACGAGCAATCTTCCCGAGGAATGGATCGGATTGGGTAGGATGACACGACCTACTGCGAGCGAGGTGCTCTACCAAAGGCAGCGAGTTTGTGCGTTTTCTAGTTTCAGCGACGGAAGTTGACGTGTCGTGACAAACCGCAACTGACAAGGGATAGGGAGGAAATTGAATTGATCAACTGTTTAGCGGATTTCTCGTCGCAAGTGAATTAGCTATCTATCCATGAGGCAACTGGCAAGGGGTAATTACTCCTGTATTCAAGGGATGCAAGTGCTGCGGTGTATTGAGTTTCAGCTTTACAGTACACAGCAATTACCTAAGAAGAAAGAAGAAGAAATTTAAGTTGATTAACCAGTCGGATAAACCGTTTTTCTAGCTACGATCGTATACTTCTTAGTCGTTCTGCTGCTTAGTTTCGTGGAATCCAAACGTGACTTGCTGGTAGTGTGTTTCGCGGCGCAGGTGGGTCAAAGCCTAACTTCTCCAGAACAGAGGTTACAATTTTGTCGTCAATCCCAAGCTCCGCTGAATGGTGATTGATGCAGCAATTACCTAAGGTGACGCCGTCCAGAACCCTCGCTTCGTTGGTTATTTGGCAGCACTGCCGTTGCCGTCTTTCTGTCCCATGGCCTGGAAGTACTTCTTGAAAAGCGCATCCGACTGGGACTTGTTCAGCATCACTTCCGGGCCGGGACCAAGGTAAAGAGGCTCGTTGGTTAAATTTTGCCCCGTGGCGTCGAAGTATCTCTTGAACATCGCGTCCGCTTCCGATTTGTTCATGGTCACTTCAGGACCGAGGCCGAGGTTGCGTTCGCTGTCCGCATTGACACTGCTGGTAGGGACTACAGCGGCGACAATTCCGGCAACTGCGAGAGCGAACTTCATCTGTGAGTTTTGTTCGGATAGTGGAGTAGAGTGTTACGAGGCGAATTCGGAAGTGAACGACGATGTATCAATTTTGCGATGAATTGTGCATCATCACTAACGGGCGCATCAACTTGGACAGCCCTTGGGCCTCAAAGCGGAGGACAGTTCAATTTCTTTTGCTGAGCCAGGGTTCAACCTATCTTGCGAGCTTTATAACTATTGCACCGCAACAGACCCATCTGAGAGTTGGAAGACGGTCACGGACGAAACGGAAAGCATATTTCTGAATCCGGCAACCCGCTCGCCACGACTTTGTGTTGTCAATGCTGTCTCTTAAGCTTGGATTTCTTATTAGGCGCTGGTAGCGGATCAGTCTGCTATACTATCTGAAGGAGAGAAACTTTGCCTGTTCAGTAGCACCGTGTACGCGCCAACCCTCATAGCAGTCGTTCATTTTAGGATGAGCACGTTCCATCGGAAGCCTTAGTGATTTTCTCGGAGGGGTGCTTGCAACTCGCGATTTCCAGCAGACAGGAGTTGAGGTAGCTGTGGCCGTTCGAGCCGCAAACAGGTTTGTAGTTCCCTCGACGACGGAGCAGATGTTGTCGCAACTGGCGGGCTCACCCACGGCGTCGGAGTAGCCTTGGTAAAGCGGGTCGGATGCGGACGCGTTCGTCGGCGCTTCACGACCAACTTCAGGCCCAGGACCAAACTCCGGAGCTCCGTCGCTGGACGAGTTGCTGCCCATAGGATGGAAGTACCCAGTGATGCCCGGGATCACGACGGGACCGGGCCCTTCGTTGATTATATCGTCTGCATGGACGCTGCTGGCAACGACAGCGGTGGTGACAAGTGCGAGGGGAGAGTGAACTCCATCGTGTCGAGGTGGAGTGCCGAAGACGTGGTGAATTCCGAAGTGAGTAACGAGAGCATTTTGCTTAAAGCTTCGACTTCACTGTTTTCAAGCACTGCGATAATTGGTGCATCATCTTCAATTGACGCGTCAACAGGGATAGTCTTGAGCGGCAAAGCATGGATTCGCAAATCGACTCGCAGATTTAGCAAAGTGCTTAGACGAAAGCTGCAAAAGTTCAGCCGAACATCACATTACGACAACTCTTTCCAGTTCAGACAGCTCCGAAGGATCATGCGCTTTCTTCTACTCAGGTCATACACGAACTTCCTCCCCATTTGGATTGGCATCTTCAGTGCGAGATTACCGGTCATCTGGTTTACAATCGCCGCCGACATGACTGGTTCAAACACATTCGAATCAAATAACGCACCACAGCTCGAGTAAACCCACTCGATTAACTCTCGTGAATACATTTCCTCATCGCAACGAAGCGTGCTATCGGACAATTCTGCCATCAATTGGCCACGTATCTTCCGCATTTAAGGGCAAGGCCAAACTTTCCTAGCGATATCTCTGCGAACCAAAGATTGCGCATTTAGGCCGCTTTACCGGCATTCGAGAAAACTTCATTTAGTAACCATCGGTAGTACACAAGTACTTCGAAGCGACCCAAGTGCTGGAACTGTCGAAGTTCTAGAAGACGATTTGCTACAATCTGCACGGACAGGACAGCAGCAATGTTGTACATATGGTAGCACTTACTCCTGAACAAGCCAAACGACTAGAGCTGCTGTATTTACGGTAACTTTGGCGAGGAAGCGTGAGAGTTGGAAACCAGAGGACTTCACTACCGACTCTGGTCACGACGTGGACACTTGATAGAAAATTGTGAAGTAAATGTATTTGAACGCTGCTGTATGCCTTTTCGCTACGCGGCTCTCCGCTACGATATCTTAAACGGTTTTTTCTGAACGAACGGTGGAGGAGCCACCACACGACCTCCTTCAGAAAGAGACCTTCACCTCGGCCATTGACGAATCGTCTGAATAAAAGCTGGTTTCTTTCGAGAATGCGCTGTGATGTACGAGTCGGGAGCCCATTTGCCTTTCGATGGTACTCACGAATTAAACCAGGGACAGACAACAAGTTTACTGTGGGTTCCCAGGTAATGTCGTCCCAACGCCCGACCCACTTGCATTTATACTGCTCAGTTCCGTCGCGTTTGATACGATGATCGATAATTTTCTCGATAAGATGCCCCTCAGACCCGTCTTTCAGTCGCACCGTCGGGACAGTCGAATCCCGTACACATCCCGAAGTGTCCTTAACAAAATTTCTCAGCACCATCGTGTGAAATACGGGGTGAATTTGCAGTTCACGTGGCAAATTCACTTCATAGCTCGCTCCATCGTGATGAACTTTCAGAACTTCATAAGGACCTATCCATTTTGATGCAAATTTCCGCTGGACTGCCCCCACTGTCGTGGGATTGAAGTCCTTTGTCGAAATGAGGACCATCTCCCCACTTCGAACTTTTGGTCACGTCTTCCTCGGTCGTAATGCAGCTTCATCTTCTCTGCGCTCGACCGCAGTTGAGCCTGCACCGCTCGAAGTATACTCTCCAAATGAGCCACGAATTTCGTTGCTGGTTCTTTCCGAGTGTCTGGCAACGCTAAATCGGTTGGAAGTTTTGGGGAATATCCTAGATCTGCTACAAAGGGACTCATTTCGATGCTGGATTGATAGCGATTGTTGTAGGCAAATTCTGCCAACGCCAAGTAGTGGTCCCAATCGTCCTGAAAACCACTAACGTAATGGCGCAAATAGGATGAAAGAATCCCATTTATTCGTTCCACTTGTCCGTCCGTCCTCTGATGGTGAGCCGACGCTAGTTTAAGCTTAGTGCCAAGAAGTTTTGCACACGCCGACCAGAATTTGGACGTAAACTTGGAATCTCGATCCGATATGATGTCGGATGGCAGACCGTGGTGTCGCACATACACCTTCACAAACAATTCCGCTAAATCTTCCGCAGTAATCGTGGAGATGGTTTCTACGAAGTGGGCCCGTTTGGTCAGCCTGTCAGCAATGGCCAAAATGGTGTCATAACCATTTGTAGTTTCTGGTAACCCGGTAATAAAGTCCATACCAATTGATGTCCATCTTCCAGTTGGAATTTCGAGTGGGTGGAGCAACCCTGGTGCTTTTCCAGTCCGGTGCTTGTTCCGCTGACAAGACTCACAGGTTGCAACGTAGTTTCGAACGGTTCGATGCATTCTCTTCCAGTAGAAGCGTTGTTTAACGGATGCGATGGTTTTTCGATTCCTGGATGACCTGCACTTGCAATGTCATGGAGCTCCCATAGAATTGTGTTTTGCAATTCTGTCGCCTCTTGAGGAATGAAAATACGAGATTCTTCTCCATCTACCCAGCGAATAAGGTTTTCTGTTTCGAAGAATACAAATTTTGCGTTGCCTCTGGGTTGTTCAGGTAGGTTATCTCCTCCAAACCCAGCATTCTTTTGAGCTAATCGGATCATCGTTAATAGTGACTTTTGTTGCAGGCGTCGCGCCGCGTTCATTTGCCTCTGTTTCTGCTGTACAAAATCGATCGCAAAGTCCGGACGACGGCTCATTGCGTTTGCAACCGTGTTGGTTGTCCCTGGAATGTATCGAAATCGCAAATTAAACTCGGACAGCAAATCATACCATCGACAAATTCGACGGTTTATTTTCCTCTGCGTCAGGACACGCTCCAACGAATGATGATCGGTCTCCACTAAGCAACCTCCATCAAATAAGTAAATTCTCCAAATGTTTAAGCAATGTACAATCGCTAACATCTCTTGCTCATGCGTGGGGTAATTTAATTCTGCGACCTTCATCTTTCGGCCACAAAATGCTATAGGTCTCTCCACTCTGTTTTCTGTGTGCTGAAATAAAACTCCTCCCACAGCGAATCGAGATGCATCGGTTCTCATCCCGAACGGCTTAGAAAAATCTGGCAAAGCAAGAACTGGCGTGTTACACAACGCACCTTTTAATTCTTCAAACGCTTTGCGGTGCTCCGAGGTCCAGCTAAACGCCCTTTTCTTTTGAGACTTTACCAATTCGAATAACGGTGCACTCATTTCGGAGTACGATCGGCAGAATTTTTGCACGTACACCGTTGTTCCCAGGAACGATTGTAAATCTCGAACTGCTCGTGGCTCAGGCCACTCCTGTATTACTCGAACTTTGTCAGGATCAATCCTGACCCCATCTCGCCCCACAAAATCACCTAAGCACGGAATTTCAGCTGCACACAATGTCGATTTAGCTAGCTTCAGATACAATTTTTTGTCACGACAGCGCTCAAATACTTTTCGCACTGCCGCTAGATGTGATTCCACATCCTGCTGCTTGGTAAAGACATAAATGTCATCAAAATACGTTGCAGAAAAATCTCTCAGGTCCGCAAAAATACCCTGCACTATACGGTTAAACGTCGCAGGAGCGTTGCTTAGGCCCATTGGTATCGCAATATACTCGAACAATCCATCGGGCGTTTGAAAGGCTGTAAAAGGAATGTCCTTTTCGCGCATCCGCAATTGATAATATCCTGATAGCAGATCGAAACAGCTCAACCAAAACGAACCGCTCATTCTATCAAAGATTGAGTCCTTGCGAGGCATTGGAGAAGACTGACGAACTGTACGCTCGTTCATGGCACGGTAATCGTGCACCACTCGCCAACCCACTGCCTTTTTGATGCAAAATGTAGGAGCCGCGTGAGGAGACTTGCTTGGCCGAATCAGACCAGCTTTTAGCATCATTTTCGTCCATTCCCGAAGTGCTGATTCCTGGCTTGGACTAAGTCTCCACTGCTGTCTATAAACTGCTCCCGTGCCCTCTTTTATCTCCATCTCGTGCTCTCCATGGACAGGAGGTCCGACTGGCAATTCTGTTTTGAAAATCATTGAAAACTCTTCGAGGAGAGAGTATCCCGGATTATCCTTAAAACTTTCGAGGTCGGTATGCAGTTGACGTTGCTGCTTCTCGGTCGCGACTGCTGCCGACACCACTGCCTTCGCAAAACCTTGCTCTAATAGCACTTCCGCATACAATGCGTTCACCGTTTCAGGTGGCAGAATCGCCACAAACTCTACTTCTGGGTTTCGCATTAATTTGCGAGCTGCTTTAAGCGAAATATGCTTTGTAAATCCCCATCGAGCACAATAATGAAAGCTTCTTTCGGCCGGCCACTCGGGTGCCTTCTTCAGCTTGCTCGACTGGCCTACCTCAGCCCCGACAACGAACGACTGTTTCTCAGACGGTCGTGACCTACTATTCCACCGCCGTAGCTCCTGTTCGTACTGCTTCTTGCTGTATATCTTGTCTGTTTCCCAGTCGATAATTGGCACCATGGCTCGCTTCCATGGCACTCCCAGCATCAGATCACATTTGTTTGGAATGAAACAAATATTAAAGTCGAACACGAACGGCTCCATCTCATCTACTACGATTTTCAGCGGGAGAATTCTGTTCGGCACTTGCTCCGTCTTGCCATTCGCGTACGTCACCGCGAAGTGGCCAAGGTCAACGACGTCGTTCTCCCAGTGGTGTTTTCTTACAAATGCTTCAGTGATCCCGCAAAAGTCAGCTCCTTCGTCGAAAAACGTCTTACACCGTTGACGCTGAGCATTTTTCAGGCAAACGGTCTCTTTAATCAGATACTTTGCTGGCTTGTCAACCTTGCAGTTCTTCTGGAAGTAGATCCGATTCGTCGACTTTCCGGGGTCGAAGACCTTCGACTGCGAGGGCATGATGGCTTCGTCAGGTCTCGGGACGCCATCCCCGGGACCAACTAGTTTAAATCCGACTTGAAAGTAGCAAAGTCGGCTTGTAGTGAAGCGACCATTTCCAGCAGACGTTCAGTGCTAGAATGCGAAGCTTCCGTCGTCGAAGACGCGGCGTTATTCTTTTTCTTCAGCCACTTTGGCTGCATTTCGGGGTGCATTTGCCAGCATTTATCTCGTGAATGACCTTGCTCTGTGCAGGACGTGAGCGTGCACCTAGTCACCTCAGTCTTCTTGTCTACGTTATTGTTGGGAGCGGATTTACGATTCTTCCCCATGTTCGGATCTCCAGTTCCTTTGCTATTGGAATTCTTTTTGTTACCCGGCTCCGCTGTGCTTTTGCGCGGGTTCATTGCTCGAGCAGCATCGACGAGGCCTTCTAGCGTCGTGTGCTGTTTGGTCTGCAGAAAATTCCTCAACTCTTGTGATTGCAGACCTTTCTTAAACAGAATCATTTTGAACTTCACAGATACCTCTGAGGTTCGCGAGAGGCGGACAAATTCCTCAATGTAAGTATCTAAAGCTCGAGAACCTTGTGTGCAATCAAACAAACGCGCCACTTGGTCCTCTTCACGAGATTTGGTCAGGAAACGCTGCCGCATTTTCTTCGCAATGCAACTCCATCGCCACTCACCGCTAAACTCCTGCAACAGCCAGACTTTCGCCTTGCCCTTCGTGTGGCTCATCATCAATTTACCAACACGGGCGTCAACTTGCGGTTGCTTGAAAAATAATCCAAAAGCACCGTACCACATGATCATATTGCGAACATAGACATCAATGTCTTCGTTGTTCTCGCCACCAAAAATGGGTGTTTCCTTCTGCTTGAAGCTCTTAGTAATTCGTGACTCCAATTCATCATCATTATACACAGGAGTATTCGCGGGCATGGTTCCAACCACGTCCCATTCTGGATAAAGCTCAACATCTTCTCCAGCATTTGCTTCCACCCCTGAGATGTTTGTCACTGTTGATCGCAACTCAGCTACCTCAACCTGTTGCTTGTGTACCTCTGCGCGCATTTGCTGTATTTCAGCGTGCATGGTTCTAAATTTTTCGGTGTGATCCATCATTGTTGCACTACTCTGACTAGAATATTGTTGCATCTGCTCAATTACTTGTTCCAAGAGTTGTTGAGTCCGGGACGCTTGCTCGGAGCTCTCATGCTGACGGGTCTCCACTCGAGTTGCAAAATTCGCCACCGACTCTGTGAGTACAGTCTGATCCCTCTGTAAAACACGAAGAACATTCTCCCACCGGGGCAAATTCGTTAATAGATCGCGAACGTCGTCGACCTCTTGACCAGTAAGTCTCGGCGGCTGGGCTCCATCTTGGCCAGCGTTAAAGTCGTCGATTTCGACTCCAGGTCTGTCGTCCATTGTCGCTACGACTCGAAAGCTCTACAATGTTGTAAATATGGTAGCACTTACTCCTGAACAAGCCAAACGACTAGAGCTGCTGTATTTACGGTAACTTTGGCGAGGAAGCGTGAGAGTTGGAAACCAGAGGACTTCACTACCGACTCTGGTCACGACGTGGACACTTGATAGAAAATTGTGAAGTAAATGTATTTGAACGCTGCTGTATGCCTTTTCGCTACGCGGCTCTCCGCTGCGATATCTTAAACGGTTTTTTCTGAACGAACGGTGGAGGAGCCACCACAAGCAACTCGCACAGCAGAGGATTTGTGTGGTGAGGCTTCGAGTGTTCTAGAATAGCTCATATGCTAGCGAGTAGTAGGAAGTCTTAACTAACATGATCACTTTCCATTTTGCATCGTCAAGTACACGCGCAATCGTTATTGGAACATCAGCTATCACTTATTGTATCTGTCTGTTGAAGCATATACGAAACAGCATATTTCTACAATTATTATAAAAACATTACCACAACAATTATAAAGAATATTGTTATTGTTATTGTTGCGGTTGAGGCGACTACGCCCGAGGCGCGCTATGCAGCAACCTCGCCTACAGACTCTACGGCACGCCGAGAACCTGCGGTAGCTACCTATATTATAAAAAATAGCCAATAACCCATGCAGTGCTGGAAGCGATGGGTGGACCCTTGCGTTCCCCGTAGCAATCGGTGGCATTCGAGTTGTGTGGGACTCGTCACTACGTCGGCAGTTCTTAGGGACCACTTCGTGGCGGCTCTACGTGAGCTGGCCCGAAGTTCTGACGATGACATGGCGGTGGCTCGAAGCGGCCAGTTTCTGACAAAACATTTAAAAACTTTCGAGCTCGAAAAGAGGATTTTAGTTCGACTGGCGGATACTGCACGGGTGGTTCAATTATTGCAACGAACGATCAAGTCGGTGTTGGGAGTTTCGGACGAGTTAGGAGACACAGTCGGCGATAAATGGTACCAAGACTTGAGGGAGGAACGACAGGTATGGCTACAACAAGTGGAAAGTTTACTTTGAAATGAAGCTTTATTGCCTCAAGAGATTGGCAACGAGGCGCAGCAAGTGGAGATTTTAACGTTATTGAAGCATCAAGTGGATGAACTAGGATACGTGTTGACTCCGGAAGAATTGGACGTTGTTTCGGCTGTATTTGATATCGTGGCAAGTCGTGGGAATGTGATAGTAGGGGAACTGCCGAGTTGGTTTGCTACGTCAGAGTTGGAGTGGTTCCGAGCCAAGACTTCTCCAGTACAAGAAATAGAAGAAGCGTGTATCCGTCAGGCCAATGTGTGGACTCAATTTCACCACCCGAACGTGCGAAAGGTGTTTGGCTCGTGCCATGTAGCGGATCCGATCGTTATCCACGAAGCGTGCGATGAACTTCCGTTTTACACGCTAAGAGGGACAAAAAGACGAGAAGAGAGAGAGGTAGGAAGAGGAAAAGTGCGAAATATGTGATGAAGAAAGCGTACGTTACGTGGGGTCATTTAATGGAGTGCGCATTGGGTCTCCAGTACGTCCATGACCGCGGTATCGTGCACCAGAAGCTTTCTGCAAGACATCTTTATTCCCCAGTCGTCGCAGAAAGGCGTTCTGAGTGGTATTGGACTGCTGCACTACTCAGAAATAGGTCTCAGCAGTCTTAGGGGGGTGGAGATTCTTTGATTCATTCAGATGTTCATGCGTTTGGACGTGCTATCCTCGAAATTCTAATTGCAGACCGTCTGAATAATAGTGTAATAAACCCCGTGGTGGCAACGACCGTAACCCGGATCGCCATGGCCAGAACCAGGAAAAGACGTACGTGGAGGTGGACGCCGAAGACGGATGCTGCGACGAGCAGTAGAGTCGGGCTGACGAAAAACCGCAAGCCAGCGGCGGTTTTAGATCTCGCGACGGGTGGCGCGGAGTGACGAAAGGTAGCGACGGTTCGATGGTGTGGCCAAGAGCAGCGGCTCGAGGGCGCAGTTGATAATTTGCGCAACCGAGCACAGGAGAGCCGAGCACAAGGAAGTTGAAAAGTCGCACAGGAGCGCACAGTAGTTGGAAGTCGCACGTGGTGACGTTAGACAGCGACACGGACAGGAACAGCAAGCCGACACACAGGTCGGCCGGCTCACGAGCAGAAGAAGACAGCGACCAAAGGGATCGCGACGTTGCAGAGGCCCGGCGGGGAAGCTCGTCGAGGTCACGGTGAGGCCCAGCGAGGAAACTCGTTGAGGTCACGATAGGCCCAGCGGGAAACTCGTTGAGGTCACGGTAGGCCCGGCGGGAAAACTCGTCGAGGTCACGTTCTAGGTCCGGCGACCGCCTTGGCAGTCGTCGAGATCACGTTGGAGGGCCGGTGGTCGTAGAGATCGCCGAGCTCACGTTTGAGGACCGGTGGTCGTAAGGATCGCTGAGTTCACGGTGGTAACAGTAGTTGAAGTCGGAACAGGTAGTTAATAGAAATTGGTGATAGCACCGGCGCGAGGAACTCAGTTGGTTCCTCGTCGGCCATCGGTTGTTGGAGAGTTACGTTGAGAGGGGAAGGAGAAGCTCGAACCCGTCGGAAAGCGGGGTCAGCATCTGAGCGCGACTGCCCCAGGAGCGGGGGTAATCAAGAGCTCATTACATGGTGGTCATACAGGGGCCTATTAAAGTGAAGATTGGATACACTACAGCTAGCAGTTACGAGGATGACGACGACTCGAGCAGGCACGGTGACAGCGCCAGTGGGAACGGCGGCAAGTTCACTGCCAGCGACGGTGGCCGCCACGGATTCAGCGACGGTGACATTATCGGATGGTACGACGGCTGATGGGATGGGCCGGAGTGCGACGACCGCGGCCACAGTTGTTGATGAAGGCCAGACCACAACGAGTTCAGCACCGGCAGCCCGAAGTGTGACGACTGGGAATGATCCCACGACGGCGATGACAGGAGCCATGGACTCGGTGACGGTGACGGCTGTGATGCAGGTGATGATGAACGCGATGAATCGATTGGAAGCTCGCTTGGATGGTTTGGAGATGAGTAGCTCAACAGTGACGGCGACTTCAGCACCACCAGCACCGGCGACAACAGCGTGTTCGGTTGCTCAGGCATCGGCGGTGGGTACAGGAACAAGTGCACCTGCAACGACTCCGGCCGTGACGCCTCAGACGGCAGTGGCAGCTTCGGTGGACCTGGCGGTAACGGCAGCACCCCGCAAACGGCCATGACGATGACGGCCGCAGAGTCTCGACAAACGAGCATCCGCAGCGCGAATTCGATACGCAGAACTGGCAGTCGACACAGCGTGAGATTGCCTAGAAGACATGATGGTGGTGATCCTGGTGACGGGAGTAGTTCGGACAGCTCTAGTAGCTCTAGCGGCTCGGACATCTCCAACAGCGGTCAGTCAGACAGCTCAGCGACACAGCAACACGGACGACGACCCCATCGACGACACGGGGAAGACGTCGGAGTGAACGCCACAGTCGGCGGCGACGATCATTCAAGGACCTGGAGTTGCCTTCGTATACGCCATCGCCGACGGCCTCGGTGTCGACATGGATTGATCGGGTAGATTTGGCTCTGGAAGGTGCCAGGAGAGCTGGACGAGGTCACTGGACTGATGAGGAGCTCTACTACCCGTTGGGTAACAAGTTGTTGAGCACGGCAGCAACTTGGTGGGTACAAATGAACCGTCGACTCAATGATCGAGACCGCACTTGGACATACTTGAAAGAAGCCCTATTGCGACGTTATGGAGATAGATTGAATCTGGCCCAGGCAGAGCGACGGGTTTACAAACGGAACCGGTGGAAAGGTGAATCGTATGCAGACTTCGCCGCTGGTCTGAGGAAGGTAGCCGGCCGAAACGATGTGAGCGAGAGAGTACTGCTAACCCAGTTCTACAACGGAATAGATATGACGGTACGCGCACTGATACGGCAGCAGCAGCCCGGACCGACGACGCTTGAAGAAGCTGTCGATAGAGCGTTGGATATCGACGACAGGGATGAAAATGTGGCGTTGGGTATGGCGATTAACGGACAATCGTGGCCACCAGACCAAGAACCCCGCTTTCAGACCGACGTAACAGGCAATGAAGTCCTGATACCAGGTGTCGGACGAGCGGCTCTGGCGGTGGAAAATGCGGTAAGCGGTGTCCGCGAGGCGGCACATATGGAGGGCGTTGCGGTGTTCACCAATGCCCGTGGTGTGTACAATCCTGCGACCGGCATATGGGAGGCTCCGGAAGGATGAGTTTGGAATGGACAAGCATGGGTGATTTCGGGCAAACGAGCGAAGAGACAGTCGTGGCAGAAGGATGCAGTTGACAAACGACCGGTGAAGAAGGTCGATAAGAAGGCGAAGGCCCTGCGTATCCGACGAGTGGTAGCGTCGAGCGAGGACGACGAGTCTGGACGAGAGGAATTGCCGCCCAAACGGAATGGGAAGTCCAAGCGGATTCAACGGCCAGATGACTCCGAGGACGAAGACGACAATGATCTGGACGACTACCCGCCGCCCAAGCGAAGGAAACGACCGAAAGCAGTGGTACGTAAGGTAGCAGATGGTGGACAGCACAACACGCCAGAAGTGAAGCCCCAGCCGGCGCCAGCAGTACCATCGACCCCACAGTTCGCGACGAGGTATGGTGGCCAGAACTGCTACGCGTGCGGCCAGTTTGGACACTTCGCAGATAAATGTCCTGACCCCGAGGCCAAGGCAAGGAACGATGCCTACCTGGCCAGACGGGCAGAGTTAAAGCGATCACAGGGAAACGAGGAGCGGGCGCAGTAGGGGTATACAGCGTCCGCAACCCCGCCAAGATCCCCAGGAACCAGTGACTGAGACGGAGAGATCGATGTTGAACGACAGCGACATCAGTAGACATCAGCTGACGGCAACCTCAGTTGCACCGAGAAACAGCGACCAGGACGAAGAGACGTCGGCAGTTGGTGACACTGCCGGATGGGTGACGGTAGTAGCGGCCGAAGCAGCCACGGCTGCTCACCTTGAGACGGATGAAGAAACGAAGAGCAGCGAAGACCGTAAAGCTCCGGTGCGTATGGCCATCAGCGCGGCAGTGAACGACGAAATGGCAGAGCAAGATGGCGACCGGGCGAAGCGATACGTAGCCACGGTTCGGCCCGACATCACGGCTAGGAGATACCAGCACCGCACCTCCCCACAGTACGACAGCAGCCCCGGGGCAGTGATGTTGGCAGTGTTGACAATGGCCCACAAAGTGAGGAAGGCGCGGGCTGTAGCGGTGAATTCGATGACCGTAGTAGCCGTGCTGATGACGACGTTGGTGGTGGTGACATAGCGAGTAACAACGCCGCCAGACGCTGCCAAAGTGAGGAAGGCGCGAGCAGTGCCAGTGGTGACAGTACCAGCCAACAGTTACGAAGTGAGGAAGGCGCACATGACGGGCGTACAGATGACCAGACAGAAGATTGCCGCGATGGCGAGCCCCGACTTGGAGAGGAGCTGACCGACAAGGTGTTGACCGAATTCGGTAGCGTTGCCGCGGTGCGATTCGCAATGAAGGCCCAACGCAAAGAAGACAAACACAGTCGAGTTGAGAAAGCAGGCAGACGCAAGGCAAAGGTAGTGTTGAGTGACGAGGACGTGGACGCTGTGGTGGCCCAGATCGATGCTGAGCAACAGGATCGACGGCACCAGCAAGCCGTTCAAGCTCGAGCGGAAGTTGCCGAACGTCGACGCCTCGGTGAGACGGCAGGAACGCAACAGCAGGGCCACACGAAGGCGCGGATGAGTCTGCTACGACAATCGGTAGCAGGTAGTGATGAAGTCGTAGAGACTGTGGGTGAACGACGATTGATGGTGGCAGCAGATGATGGACTCCCAACAGCGACGATGTTTGTGGACGGTGGATATCGCGCGGTTAAGCTGGACAGTTGTGCGAGATATTCGGTAGCTGGTACAGCGTGGATGATGAGAGGTGAACGCTCACGAGAAAGAGCACCGGTGGACTTTGTGGAAGGCATCGGCGGATTCTTGCTCGCCGTTCTCGGTGTATGGACTTTCGACATGGTGAATTCCTACGGGCAGGGCGTTACGATTAAGGCGTGCATTGTTGAAGGTTGCGCTGAGGAGTTCCTGATAGGGGTCGACTTCATGCAACAACACCATGCAGTGATGGACTTCGCTACGAATGAAGTACGGTACGATGAGCAGCAGCGGCAGATTGTGATCCCGTTCCGCACTGACATCAACAACAGTGAGAGAAAGATAGCACCAGTTCGGGTGGCGACAAGGTCGAGATGCCGACGACGAACGGTGAAGCTGATAGAAGTGGCAGTAGCAGCTCCCGACGGTGAGATTGGTTTGTTCGTGCCTACAGCAAACTGTAGTTCGGTGATGCTGGCAACCACGGTGACGACGGCACGCCATGGTAAGGCGGTGGTCTCGGGTATCAACGTCGGTGGTGACAAAGTCAAACTACCGTCGAAAAAGAACTGGGCACCTGGATCCCGATCGACAAAGACGTGCAGCTGTTGGAAGTGAACGGTGAATTGGACCCGGCACGAATTGAAGAGTGGCTGGCGGAGCTTGGTGACTGTGATACACCGCTGGAAAACGAGGACGAGTTGCACATCGGGACTGAAGACAAAGACGCACGACGGCTGATGTTGAGGTTGTTGAGGGCTTACAGCGAAGTGATTGTGAATACTGGTGATTGTCCACCAGCAACGGCTTTAGAGGTGGAACACCATATCGACACTAGTGATGCCGCCCCGTTGATGATTAAACGGCGTCGCCACGCTCAAGCTGAGGACAAGATAGTTGAAGAGAACGTGCGAAAGATGCTCGACGCCGGTGTGATTGAAGAGGGCAATGGAGCATGGGGATTTCCGGTAGTTCTCGTACGAAAGAAGGATGGTGAAGTCAGGTTTTGCGTCGACTACCGAGCACTCAATAGCATTACAAAGAAAGATGTTTACCCTTTGCCTCGTATTGATGAAACGCTGGACGCGCTCGGAGGTGCTCTATTGTTTACGACGTTGGATTTGAAGGCGGGGTACTGGCAAATACGCGTCGCTGAACAGGATCGCGACAAGACCGCCTTCACCTCGAAAATGGGGCTGTACAGGTTTCTGCGGATGCCGTTCGGATTAATGAACGCGCCATCCACGTTTCAAAGAATGATGAACGGTGTTCTACGGGGTCTTAACTGGTTGACGTGCTTAGTATATTTGGACGACATCGTGATCTTTACGAAGGGTAGCATTGAGCAGCATGTGTTAGAAGTGGCAGCGGTGCTCGAGAGATTGTCGATGGCAGGACTCACGCTCAAATTGAAGAAGTGCAGATTTGCCGCGGAATCTATAGAGTACCTAGGACACGAGCTGAGTCGCGAAGGTGTTCGTCCGGTCGAACGACTTGTGACAGCCGTGACCAAGTTTAAACGTCCGAAAGACGCGAAAGGTGTGAGGAGTTTTGTTCATTTGGCGGGATACTACCGCAAGTTTATTGAAGGTTTCGGCACGATAGCAGCACCATTGACCAAGTTGCTCAGAAAGGATGTTCCGTGGCGGTGGGAAGATGAACAAGAATGTGCTTTCGAACAGCTGAAGCGAGCATTGACGACAAAGCCCTTACTGGTCTACCCTGACTTTGAACGACCCTTTAGGCTGGTGACGGACGCTAGTAAGGTGGGTCTCGGCGCGTGTCTGATGCAGGACCAAGGACACGGCTGGCAGCCCATTGCGTATGCGAGCAAGGTGAATAGCAGAACGGAGTCAAACTACTCCATCACAGAGTTGGAATGTTTAGCTGTGGTGTGGTCAGTGAAGCTATTCCGGCCGTATTTGTACGGCCGAGCTTTCACCATTGTGACAGACCACTCGGCGTTGAAATGGTTAATGACACGGACAAATTTGGCAGGTCGACTGCATAGGTGGTCGCTTACGCTCCAGGAGTACGAATTCCGAATCGAGTACAGGCCGGGCAGTACGAATGTGGTCGCGGATGCACTCTCTCGGTCCCCTGCGGCAGTGTTAGCAGTTGTTGGTCGAAGACGAGAACGAAGACGAAAACACCCGGTACCACGAGGACGAGCGGAACCACTCGAGGACGAAGGCTCTGTAACGACAGAAGCAGTGCCTCTGCATGAAGGTCAGGCTGCGGTAATAGCAACTGAGGGAGTACCAAGAACAGACGGATTGCCCTCGACGACACTGGCAGATGCTACGAAAACGGTAGCAACGGTAGCACTTGACGGTAACGGCGAACTACTGTCTGAAGGTGAGGTGGTGGGCGATAAGGACGGCCAGCGACGATCGGCCGAAGTAGGCGTGTCGGGTGGTGAGGACGTGCCAGCGACGGTGGCAGTGGCGGCAGGAACAGATGGAAACCCGCACTCGGTAGAGAGGACGACTACACTAGCAACGAAGACGACCCAACCGCTGAAGGTGGCTAAGCGGCGCGGACAGGGAAGTCGGACGGTCAGGTAGCTGCTCAACGACCGATCACTCGTGCTGAGGCACGGCGACGCATGGAAGCAGCAGCGACTCCGACCGTAGAGATGACGACTCCGCCGGCAGCCACTACCCAAACGGAGGCGGCAAATGGAAACGGTAGCAGGGACGGTGATGCAGGTGTTGGTGGGTCGCCGCTGCAGGCGACACTGACGCCGCCAGACGTATCCACGGACGGAAGTGAACGACGAAGGCAAGGCACTGAATCGGTGACGGCAGTTGGAGGCAGACAAGAGACGACGTCGGCTACGGTGATAGGCGCAGTAGAGCAACATCGACGACAAGAACTGAGTACGGAAACGCGCTCGATGTCCAACGGAGAAGGTGTCGCCAGGCTGACGACGAACGAGCGAGTTGACGGGCGTCATCAAGCTCGACGGCATCACCGACAAGTAGCATGGGCGACCCCGCTGCAGACAGAGAGACCAGTGGCTATGGACCCACAGTATGATACGGTGGATGCCAGCAGCACCACAGAAGGAGGCCGACGTCTGTCGACAAACGCGTCGCCCAAGACAGCCACGACGATGAGGAAACAGCGGACAGAAGACGAAGGTCGCATGGTGCAGCCTGTGACGGTGGCCGCACGCAAGGACCAAGATGTGGTGAGTGGTGAAGATGTCGCGCGACGTGCTGTCCGCGTAGTTGGTGAGGATGGCAAGTGGCGCACGATGATGGTGCCGGTGAGAACGCCGGATGTGCCCACAATAGGACGACCGCGCGAAGCCGCACGCTCAGTACTACAGAAGACTAAACAACGACCGACGGACGCCGAAGTGACTACGGTGGTGACGACGCCGAAGTCATCAGGACAACTAACGAGTAGTACAGTGAACAATGACGGACGCAAACGACAGCGTGGCGACGGTGTTGATAATGGTGTTGACGATGGTGTTGACGACGATGTTAACGATAGTGAACAAGTGCCAGCGACGCTGCAGTTGACCGACGCAGAGATAATGGCCGCGCAACGACAAAGTAAACTGACACAGCAGTTGGTGGGTGCCGGTGAGTACCGAGGCCGGAAGATAGAGAAAGCCTTCGGCTTGGTGATCGTGCACACAGCGAACGGACGGCGGGTGCTGTTGCCGCCGACACTGTGGGCAATTGTGTTCAAGGAGTTGCACGGATCGATATGGGGAGGTCACTTACGTGAACCCCACACGTACAGTCGTGTAGCACGGCTATATTGGTGGCCAGGACTCCGTGGTGGTGTTCGACAGTGGATACGAGGTTGCCAAGAGTGTGGCAGTCGAAAAGCACGACCTCGTCAGGTGATACCGCCGTTGAGAAGCATTCGTGGTGGAGATGTTGGAGACCGATGGGCTTTGGATGTAGCCGGCCCCTTTCCAGTTGCAGATGGAGGACAGCGATATGTGTTGGCCGCAGTAGAATACGTAACCAGATACGCAGTAGCGACTTGTGTAGCCGAGCACACGGCGACGAACGTGGCGACCTTTATTATGGAAGAGGTAGTGCTACGGTTTGGCGTCTTCAGAGAATTGTTAACGGATGGAGCACCCGAGATGACGGGCAAAGTGATTGAGACACTAGTGACGATGCTGCAAGCACGACAAGTAAACCCAGTGCCGTACAGACCACAATTTATTGGCTTGGTGGAACGCTTTAATCGTACGTGGAAGGATTGTGTGTCAACCTTCATGCAAGAGGAACAGCAGCACGACTGGGCCTTGTATGTGAAGTTTGCGTTGTATGCCTACAACTCGGCGAGACACACGACGGTAGCACTGTCGCCAAACGAGTTGATGCTAGGAAGAAAGTTACGAGCGCCAAACGATTTGCTACGAAACCCCGAGGTGACTGAAGCTGGTGACTTGCGAGAGTACCATAACGAATTAGTGGCTGCAATGCGTAGAAGCCACGAGTGTGCTGAACGGGCGAGACAGAAGGAACAAGAACGTCAAGCACGGTACTACAACAGACGTGTACGCAACAACAGGAACTTTTCGGTCGGAGATCGAGTGTGGGTGTTCAGTCCACCACGAGGACCGAATGCGACTAAATTTGTGCACATGTGGATGGGTCCCATGCGAGTGATTGAGCCAGCAGGCTACGACAACTTTCTTCTGGAACAAGAGGACAGAGTTGGTCAGCCGGAGTCATTAATAGCCCATGTGTCATTTTTGCTGAGCTATCATTACCCAACTCCATTGCTACCGCAAGCAGCTGACGATATCCTGGAACAGCTACGATATGAAGATGAAGGCGACGAAGTGCACGCTGACACGACGGCAAGGACGCTTGTACTCTCAGCGAAGACGGACGATACTGCAGTCACGTATGGATCAGGTGTCAAACGAAGTCGCAGAACAATGGCTAGTGAGGGCCACCGACACGACCCGAGTAGCAAGCTGGTGGAACTTCGACGGCGACGACGCAGGAATAGGGCCGGGCAATACGTGCTCGAGTACGAGCTCCGACGCCAAGACGGTGGATGGTGGACTGTCGATGGAAAGCAACCGAAAACCAAGTGGTGTGGTGTCCGCGAATACGAACGATATTTCGACAACGGACGGGTTGTGGAAAACCCGTAGTTTGAGGAAGGCGTGTAATAAACCCCGTGGTGGCAACGACCGTAACCCGGATCGCCATGGCCAGAACCAGGAAAAGACGTACGTGGAGGTGGACGCCGAAGACGGATGCTGCGACGAGCAGTAGAGTCGGGCTGACGAAAAACCGCAAGCCAGCGGCGGTTTTAGATCTCGCGACGGGTGGCGCGGAGTGACGAAAGGTAGCGACGGTTCGATGGTGTGGCCAAGAGCAGCGGCTCGAGGGCGCAGTTGATAATTTGCGCAACCGAGCGCAGGAGAGCCGAGCACAAGGAAGTTGAAAAGTCGCACAGGAGCGCACAGCAGTTGGAAGTCGCACGTGGTGACGTTAGACAGCGACACGGACAGGAACAGCAAGCCGACACACAGGTCGGCCGGCTCACGAGCAGAAGAAGACAGCGACCAAAGGGATCGCGACGTTGCAGAGGCCCGGCGGGGAAGCTCGTCGAGGTCACGGTGAGGCCCAGCGAGGAAACTCGTTGAGGTCACGATAGGCCCAGCGGGGAAACTCGTTGAGGTCACGGTAGGCCCGGCGGGAAAACTCGTCGAGGTCACGTTCTAGGTCCGGCGACCGCCTTGGCAGTCGTCGAGATCACGTTGGAGGGCCGGTGGTCGTAGAGATCGCCGAGCTCACGTTTGAGGACCGGTGGTCGTAAGGATCGCTGAGTTCACGGTGGTAACAGTAGTTGAAGTCGGAACAGGTAGTTAATAGAAATTGGTGATAGCACCGGCGCGAGGAACTCAGTTGGTTCCTCGTCGGCCATCGGTTGTTGGAGAGTTACGTTGAGAGGGGAAGGAGAAGCTCGAACCCGTCGGAAAGCGGGGTCAGCATCTGAGCGCGACTGCCCCAGGAGCGGGGTAATCAAGAGCTCATTACAATAGCAATGACCGTCGAGTTTTATTTCCCCATAAGCTTCGAAGTGACCGACCTGATTGCAAGCGGAGTGGGGTCTTCTGGAGAGAATATGCGCCTTTGAACCTTCTGCTAGACCGTCCATGGTGGAGATTATCCACGAAATGGGCGTTCTGGCCAAGTGGCATGGTCGATCGTTTGTTGCCGCACCTCGAACGCCTTCATCCATGGTTAAGAACCTGCGCTCCTACGAGATCCAGACTCTTGGGATGACCTTGCCAAACGCACTGGAGGAAGCTGAAATGATGTGTGATGAACCAGAAAATGCTGATTTCAACGAAGTAAATCGCCCCGTACTTGATCGTCTGCTAGACGTATTTGACCAAATGCTCTTGTCGACAAAACATGCGACAGTCGAGCTGATCGAACAATTTAGTCTCATCGTACTGCGCTTTTTAGATATGCTGGATCAACAATCGCTGGGTGGTACAAACGCCATTGCTAGTATGTGCGCCTCTCGAATCATCTCCGGCAAGAACTACACCTTCCACCACGAAATTGACTCCTTATTGCTTGCTCTGAACCTTCGTGGTGGTGGTGAAGTCCATAAGTGGCGAACAGCGTGGACAGAGACCCGCCAACGCCAACGCAGCACCATGAAGACCTGTCTTGACGATCCGACCCGCTTGCTGAGCCAGCTATCGAACGAAAATGAACGATGTGAAGCGGTGGCAATGCTGCAATTCGAAGCAATAAACGAGATGAGCGCGTACTCTGGAGACAAATTGCCGTCAAGTACTATGGCATCATCAGCAGAATGTCTTTCGATCGAAAATGGCCGGGAGCTACCTGTGTGGTTCATCCCTCCGTATCAAGTGCAGTTAGGGAAGCACATTGCAGATGGATCTTTCGGCGCCGTGTATCACGGCGAGTGGCTTGATACCGATGTGGTGGTGAAGCAAGTGCTGCTGGACCAAACGGATCAAGAGAATCGGGAGCAATTCCGTCACGAAGCAAATTTGTGGTTCTCTCTGAACCACCCCAACTTGATTAAGCTGTATGGGGCGTGTCATCAAGGGAGACCGTTCTTCGTGTGTGAACGGGCAAAGCACGGTACGTTGACTTCATATCTGCGGGGCAAAAGTCGAGGGAAAATATGGTCAGCAATTGGAGATGCAGCGTTGGGGCTCCAACATCTCCACGACCACAACATCGTCCACCGTGATCTGAAGGGAAACAACATTCTGGTCTGTGCCAGCATCGGCCGGTCACCTACGGCAAAACTCGCAGACTTTGGACTGAGTATTGCTACGAACCGTGCAGACGCTCCAAAACCTGACGACAATAGTGTGCTTAGAGCATTTCGATGGAAGGCTCCTGAGTGTTTGATGGGCGCAAAACCAACGTTCGCATCGGATATTTACTCGCTCGGCATGTGCATTATAGAGATTGTTACGGGACAACCTCCATGGGGAAATACGTTGCCGGATGCTACAGTGATACACAACGTGACCGACAGAACAATGTTGCCAGCACGCCCCGACTGCTTCGACGAACAGGAATGGCACCTGGTAGCACGTATGTGTTGCTTCAATCCGGAACAACGAATCCCCATAGGTGTGTCATTAACTGTGCATTCAACTTCGCGGCCAGTGGTCGTAACGTTACTGTCTGATCTAAGAGAATTGGAGTTAAATTTTTGTGAAAAGCGAAAGGTTTATTCGCGGTGGACACTGACCGTTAAGTGCTTGATTCTTTCCCAGGAGAGCCCTAGAAGGGTACGACATGATGAGCTGCCAATGGAACTTAGCAAAACCTACCTCTGCTTTGATTAATCCTAAAGATCCATAGTGGAAAACATCCCCACCAAAGCTAGCGTCTATTAGGGATAGTTGGCTTCCAGCCACGCTAGGCGGCATGGCCTTCTCTTTTAGGAGACGCGTAGACTGCTGCGAATTCAGATCACAAACGTCTGGGTGAAAGAAACACTGAGGACAGAAACAGCAAAACATTAAAGTCGTTAACTCCGTCGACCAACAATGTTGGGCTCGTCTTGGGAAATCGGTTCTGTAGCCAGCACGCAATACCAACGCGGCCAGCAGTCATAGCCGCCGTGAAAGTCTTGGTGGTACAGTCCTTGGATTGATTGGCACATAGCCATTTCAGGATCTCGAAGTGGCCATACTCATCTGCGATGTTGATTTTTACGCGCGTGCTTCACATTCGTGTGTAGCCTTTTCACCCCGCGAAATGGCCATACTTCACTGCAACCTCGATCACTGTTGTCGTGCTTCCCTCGGGTCGATTGGCGCGCAGCACTGAACCATAGATAAACATCCCTGTGCAGTGGCATTTTTCAGGTTCGGAGATCTGCGGGGAGGGCGGCCAAATACAAGAGTGCCGTCCCCCAGCAGTTCAGGCGGATGGAGGCCACGTGGCCTCCACAGCTGCCCTACGTCTGCTGTTATATTAAAAATACTATACTATACAATTCCTAGACATTTAAATCCTTTCCTCTGATTGGATACAGGCATCATCCACAGCATCGGTTGCACACCATTCTTTGCGAAACATGAACACTACTTCAGTTTCTTCTTGCATCACTTTCCGATCGTGTCAGTGTCAGCGACATAAATTCCAAGCCTACCAGCGCGTGGCTCTTGAGGTGATGCTCTCTTTATAGTCATCGTCGCAGCAGCATATCCGGGGACGTGGGACGACAAAGAATCCAAACTGTGGCATAATTGCGGAGCTTCTAAGTTACCGTGTTTCGCAGCTTCATCCATGACACCGTAGACTGGAAGCTTAGATTGAAGATAGCTATCCAACAACCACTTTACACTGTCCACGCTGCCGCAAATAAAGCATTGTTGTATCTGTCTTTCTCATGGAGGTACTACATCACTTCGACATGGCCTCCGATTTTTGTACTTTCAAGTGGATTGACCAATTAGATAAATGATTTAGTACAAAGAACACTCGATGCGATAAGATGGCAAGCTCCGTTAGTATATTTCATCTCTCTTACGAAAAGAACTAACGTTACGGTCGAGCTCTACGAGCGTCTCGCCCGCGTAACTTCGTAGCCGTTCTCACGACGCACCTGCGTGAACTTTTCGAGAATGGACTTGTATCTCTCCTTCTGGTGAGCATTCATTATCTCGTCAAGATCCTTCGCCGAGACATGTTTCACCCAAAACGAGACGGTGCGGGTGACCTCTTCGTCGTCAGCCTTCATCAGCCGCTCGAACAGTGCTGTGTTAATCCACTGACCCAGTCCTCTCTCTTCCTTGTCGTCGTCGTCCTCCTCCTCCTCAACGGTGGTCTTGCTCCTCAGAAAGCGCTTCTCCGTAACGTCCGTCAGGGCCTCAACTCCGTTCACCATCTGTCTCGAGGTCATCTTCGACAGACCGGTGGTCGCTGAAACTTCGTCGCTCGAGGCAAAGGCGATCGCAGCCGCCATCAGGACGAAAGAAAGTCGCATCTTGGCGCGGAGGGAGTGCTTGGCGGCGATGGAGGGAATTGGAGAATGAAGTCGTTGTCCAAAATTGAAGAAGCCACACACGACGACGAGAACTCAAACGCCAACGACTGGCAGCTAGACAGACACGTTTATTCCGATGGAAACCATTCTGTACCAGTATGCTTGTTCACTCTCAATTCGCGCAGATTAGAATAATCAACATTTCTTGAACTTTGAGAGCAATTAAACTAATCCAGTAGATAGCTACTATTTTCAACGCCCATTGCGTCAACTAGTAGATCATCGCTACGCTCCTCAGTTGCGCGGCGTTTGCACCGCCTACTTCGCTTCGCTCGGGGCGGGCAAGGATCCCGCGCGGATTAGGTAGAACCTACTACTTAGCGGTCTGCATCCGGCCTACGCGCCGTCCCCTGACAGACTTCCGCTACGCTTCGATTGTCAAGGCGCCTCTCTAAGGCCTCAAAGTGCTATGTAGTCCAAGTAGTAGATATCTACTGGGTTACTATAATTCCTCTTTGAGAGGATATGGATGGGACAGTAACATCAACTTTACCAAAAACTGTATACCGATGTTTTCTCCTTTCGCCAACACAGCCCAAAATGAAATCCTTGTTGAGCTTGCGCCATTCAAACTGCCTCTCGAAGTGCGTAATCCATGTGTACAGGCATTTAATGGGACCACATTCAATGACGATGCCAACTTGTTTGACGACAATTTATGTTCAGACTCAGCTCCTCCATTGTCGTTCATCACTAGTCGAGCGCCGCCGCTACGCGGCGGTGGGTTATGGTTGGATGCAGCTGTGTGAACCGTCCGCCTCCGCGCTCCGGCGGGATGATTTAGCTTTTCGCACGAATTAGTAAGTAGTGCAATCTAAAACGTACAGGCATATAAAACGTGTCATGAAAATTGCCAAGTTCCGTTTGTCCAAAATAAAGCTTGGTTCTAGTTCGTAGTGGCAAGCTACTACATCTGGCCTAGCAATAGACCTCGACTCCTAATCAAAATCGGCGTGTACACGATGCTTCTCGTGTACACTCCTCCGTCCGGGTCTACGAACTCTGGATACTCAATCAACGCCTTGAACTTGCTTCGGGAGGTCACGCGAGACAACGCCACATACAACTGGCCATGGAAAAGCACGGGAAGCCAAGTACAGCCCCAAGTTTAACACCGTCTGACCTTGGGCCTTGTTAATCGTCATGGCGAATGCTGGTTGCACGGGAAATGCTTTCGTCGTAGCCGGAAGGGGAAATCGGAGCTGTCGTCGTCGCTCACGAACATAATTCTCGGGATGAGTACTTCTTGGCCTGTTCGTTCTCCAGTCATAATTGTTGCTCGAATGACGTGGTCCTTCAAGCCGACGATTCGTAGACGCGTTCCGTTGCACAGTCCAAGATCCGGGTTCAGATTTCTCATCATCATGATGGGGATGCCCTTCTTAAGCAACAGTCTGTGAGGTGGAATCCGTTCATGTTCACCGAGAGGAGAAACTCCTGCTCGAAAAACGTTCCGTCGTCATCTTCTACCGAGTCCACCGACAAATACTCCGCGCTGTCTCCGGAAGTCGAGCTGCGACTGCCTCGTTGATTCTCCGTACCGTCTCGTTCGTAGTCGTCAAAATGGTCCGACTGGCAAAATATTCGTCACTCGCAACCTCCGGATTGGCAACGTCGGCATACATTGCGTCAATGATGCGGGTCATACCCCTTGGTATTGCCCCTGGAGCTATTTCCTCGTCCTCGTCGTCTTCTACAGGAGGATTCGGGATCAGCATATCAGCTGGAATCTTGATGTAGTCATTGCCGAGATCAGCACGTTTTCGTGCCACATGCGCGGATCTGTTTGCAGTTCAAGCTAACGAACCAACGGCTGAGTTGCCTTTGCCTTTGTAAAAACCACACCTTCTCAGGAGGCAACACACTCTTGCCGTATGGAGTGGAACCCCCGGGTCGGGCTACTTTGAAGGTGATAACGACCTTCCTGATGCCAGGAATCGCAAGGGACCCAGACACTTCCCAACAAATAAAAACTTGGCTAGACCAGACTGGAAAGCTATGACACCCAGTGGGTGTGCACGCTCAGCCTACAGCTTGATCACCTCGGCGCTTCTGGTCGCAACGTAGCGATCTCAGCGACTTCGAGCTTCCGCACAAGTGGCTTGCTTCTCCTGGGTGTCCAACGTGCTTTGCAGACCGGCACGCGACTTATTCGTCAGGATAACTCAACGGCCCGACCAGGACGTCTTCGACCGTTTCGCGAGCTCCGTGACGAGGTTTGAGAACTTGGCCCAGTTGGTGCTGACAGCTCCTTATGCCATGGCAAAGCTGTGCCAGGTCAAACTCTTCTCTTCACTCGTCGGCCGGGAAGGGTTCAAATCGCGCGCCTTGCTCCGCAGCATCACCCCAACAGTTGGGGTCTGCTTGATCGACGTCTTGACTTGCTGGAACACAGACGCCAATTCGAGCTTCCAGCTGCAGGTCAGGTCGAGACCCCTGGGTCAGAGCACGAAGACTTCTCTGTTACCAGCACTCAAGTCGAAGCTCCCCCCTATCTACAAGAAACAGTTGGAGACTCGAGCACGTACGAGCTCAATCGGCTGTCGGAGGAAAAAAGCGGGGAGAGAGAGGTATCCCCAACGCACGGCAGCTCGGCATTTCCTCGGTTGACTACTTGGTGCGTTGGTAGACGCTCTGAGGCGGTCAAGATGTACTCCATGTTCCCCATGGTGGAGAAGTCGTACCGGGTCAACATCACGAGCGACATCGAGCGCGACCTGCGCTTCTTGGGCCAGTCTCGCGTCGACGCGCTGACGTCGCCGTTCGCCATGAAGCTGATCAAGGACAAGGCGACCTGCAGCTGTACGAGCTGCGGGAGAAGGAGTTCTTCACCATGAAGGCCGTGATGACGGTCAACGCCTCGCTGCAAGACGTCATGCACATGCTCAGTATGGACAACACCGCCAAGCTCCGGGAAGTCATGGGCGAGGTCTTCGGCACACTGTTTCTGGACGGCGTCGTGCTGTACAAGAAGCCGGAGTCCAAGTCGAGGCCCAACGAGAGTCTGTCGGTGGCCTGGACGGCGCTGCAGGCGTCCAAACCCAACTTACCTCACCGTGACTACGTCTTCCTGAGATACAACGACGTCTTCGAGAAGAACGCCGAGCACGGCAGTCTGTACCACAACGCTGGCTCGGGGCTTTACATTGGCGCCTCCATTTGGGAGTCGATCGAGTTGGACGGATGCGAGCCGCTTCCTCCGTCGCAGAATGTGGTGCGGCTTCGACTACGACGCACGGGCTTTGTCGTGGAAGAGCTGAGTCACGATTGCTCGCTGCAAGTGTCCTTCTTCCTATCTGAGAGCCACCCGGACCGCGACTCGGTGTCGACACTGACGCGAAACTGGATGACAAAGGTCGTGAGCAGTGTGGCTAAGATCCCCAGCGCTCTCTTGACCCGAGCCTTGTCTTCTCACAGTCTGCTCACGAAGAAGGACTTCCGCAAGGATGGACCGCAGTGCTACCTGTGTCTAAAGGCCTTCACAGTGTTCCGACGAAAGCACCACTGCAGAGTCTGCGGCGACGTCGTGTGCAGCAGCTGCTCGAGATGAAGTCCATGCGCCACAGCAGCGGGAACCGTGACGTTCGCTTGTGCAGTCAATGCCGACTCACCAGCACCACCTCCATCTTGTCCTCGGACAGCGGGTCCAACTCGATCTCCCAAGCAAATGCAAGTGCCAGGAGCCTGCCAAGCATGTCGACAATGTCGTACGAAAGCTACGACGTCGAGGCCAGTCAGAGTTCAGCATCCACATGCACTGCGCCGACGAACGTTTCCGAGTCGTACAGCGAGACGATTGAAGACGCATCCGCTTACAAGCCACGGTTCTTTCCGTCAGCGCTCTTCGGACAGCCCTGTGCTCGGTCCTATCAGCGATTCCACTCATCGTCGTGGCGGTCACAGTCCTGTGAAGCTGGATGGAGATTCATCGTCCGAGTATTCCGAGTTTGGCGAATTCCATTGGGATGAAGACACTGCTACTCGTCCGAGCGCAGCCGACATGGCCCAACTGGAGCGCAAGCTCACCATTCGCGAGAACACGCCGTTCAACTACGCGCTCAACTACAGCAGTCGACAGGAATGGCCGAAGGCACCGATCCCAGCACAAGAGGAAGCTCGACTCGAGAAGGTCCGCGAGCTTCACTTGACAGACCCGGGCAAGCAGTTCCAAGAGATGTGTGAGTATGCTGCTGCCGAGTTGGGCTGCCAGATCGCTGCGATCTGCTTCATCGGCGACAAGAGCGGCTTCCTTATGGCACGAATGGGTCTCGACAAACGTGAACTGCCGCGTAACATGCTGATGGACGCCCACGTGATCATGTCAAGGAGCCGACGATCATCCTCGACGCAGGAGAAGACCTTCGCTTCGTGCACAACCCGCTGGTGGTCGATGGCCGCGTGCGATTCTTTGCCGGCTTCCCGTTGGTCACTTCGGACGGCCACGTCGTGGGCTCCTTGAGCGTCGCCGATCCGTTCGCTCGCGAGCTACTCCCTGGCGATAAGTATCTATTCCTCCGCAGCTTGGCCGACGTGGCGATGCGAGGCGTCGAGCAGAACACTCTGATGAGCGTCGCAGTGCGACGGGATGGCGGCAACGTCAACTCGGTCAAGTCCACCATCCATGCGCCAGCACCTACAGGAATGAACATTGCCGACGCTGAACTCACCATGCAGGAGCTGCTTCGAACGGCGTACACGACGCAGTGCCAAGTTCGGATGCAAGTGAATCCGTCTCAGAGTGAGACGTTCTGTCCTGCCGACCCCATTGAGCCACCTATAAGCCCGTGTCCAGTAGCATACGATACCAATTAGTTCTTGTTTGAATAAGTCAAAACAAACGCAAAGTTTGTATTTCTCAGGCATCTTTTGAGCTCGTCCTCCTCGTCGTCCACGCCGGCGAAGAACTTGTCGAGCGACTCCTCCACCGAGTTGGCGGCCGGCTTGGGCGCCCGCAGGGCCTCGGCGCTCTCCAGCAGCGCCATAAGGTGGGCCTTCTGCTTCCACTGCATCAGCGTCTCCTCCATCTCCATGTTGGCCTTGGTGATCAGCATGTCCACCACGCGCGGGTCCTTGACGTCGGCGTGCTGGCGGAACAGAGCCTGCACGGCCAGGCGCGCGTCCGACGGCTCCATCGGGATGTCGTACAGCGTCAGCACGCGGGGCACCTGCTTGGTGATGTAGCGGTACAGCGTCACGGCCGGGCTGGACGTCGCCGCCGCCTTCTCCGCTGCCACGCGCAGAGCCATGAGCGATCGATCAAAGTCTCTTCCCCTCGGCAGGCCGCTTTTGAGCCACACGCAAAGTGAACCCCCAGAACCGTACTCAGGGCATACAAACTGCAAGTGAACGGTGCCATCATTTGCAGTCACCAAGTTACGGGTTACGCATACCCTCCATCTTCAACGCGAAAATCTGTGCACGCTCACCGACGGCGGCAGCGAAAACTGTGAACGCTGCGGAGCTTCACCGATAGGAGCAACATTTCACTTCCCACACTGCACACTGAAGCACCTCACCTTTTTCAATAAACCGGAAGCGCAGTTCAAAGCAAAGTGTGGACACGCTTCGTTAGCAGCAGATTGGGGCTCCAAATAGAGACGTCCACGACAACGAGCAGTGGAGTGGATGCTACACAACGCAAGATCCTCCACAGGCAAGTCCAAGTGTTGGATGCAGCATCGATGCTCCTCCCCAAAGCTTCGTCGTGACAACTGTCAATTTTCGGGGTTAGCTCTTGTACATGTAATGAGAACTTTGCCGATGGAAGTTGGATGAAAGTATGTACCGTGATTTGCCGAGCTCGACCATGGAAGGCGACGGCGCAAATGTACACAAAGCTGCTTCGACAGCAAGTCTCCGTCTCCAACTTGGTGCCATGTCTGCTCGCCTTCTCTTTGTCCGGTCCTCCATCTGAGTTTTGCGCTCGGTCTCGGTGGGCACGCGTTGCCCGCAGGCCACCGCCGCCGCTGCTTTGAAAGCTGTGCTTCACGCTGCAACAGCGCTCAATTTTGGCCCCAGTCAGCCCCGGATGTGTGCGTCGTGTGAAATTGCGCCTATCTCGGATTACGTCCAGGGCCGAGCTCGTGATCCGCGCAGTCGAGACCTGAGCGCTGCTGTACAATGCATTTACAGCTTTCTGGAGTCACTTGGCGTTCGCGACTTTATCGTCACTGCTGTCCCCGAAACGGAGACTCCGAGGCATTCGCCTGCAGCACTTTGCTGTGAACATTGCGCCATCGCCTCAAACGATGGTGAAGCAGCGGCGGCAAAACGCGCTGCAGATTGCAATCGCCGGAGGTGAGTGCTCCAGGTGCCGCGACCCA